>JAKSZT010054001.1:1127386-1212287 GCA_026826555.1 Tolypeutes matacus
TTCCTTCCTTCCTTCCTTCCTTCCTTCCTTTCTTTTTCTTTTCTTTCTTTCTTATTCCTCCTAAATCTAATGGGATAAATTAGTTGTCCTGGGTAAGTCTGATGAACTGGAGTGAACTGGAAAGTAGGTGTTGGCTGCAACTCTGCTGAAATTCAGGGCTTAACCACCATATGAACAGCCAGAAGATTTAAGTCTTTGGGACAAATATTTAATGTGTATAGTGCTATTTATAGGTTCAAATAAAAGAGGCATAAAAACCATGTGTAGGAAAATTATAAATGAGTATAACTGATACTTTGGGGGAATAAGAATAAGTGTAACACGGGGTATTTTTTTTTCAAAGTAGAAATTTTTTTTTCTAATATTTTAAAAGATCCTTAGATTACATAAATGTTACACAAAAATTATAGGGATTCCCATGTTCCCCACCTCCCACCACCCCCCACAACCTCCCACATAAACATCTTTCATTAGTGTGGCATATCACCTGCAATGGATATACACATCCTGGGGCTTTGCCTCTAAGCATGGACCACAGTTCACACTGTAGACTACACTCTCTCCAACACAGTTCTCCATGTCATATGCTGATGTAAAATGACCTATATCTGTCATTGTAATGTCACTCAGGATAATTCCCAAGTCCCAAAAAAGCCCCTGTATTACAACTGCTTTTCCCTCTCCCTGCCCCAAAAGTGTCCAGTGGCTACTGGCTCCACATCAATGCCGTAATTTCTTCCATTGCTTGAATCACAATATGTCTACAACAGAATACCAGTAAGTCCGCTCTAGTCCACAGCCCCTCCCTCAATCCTGAGGAGTCTGGTATGGTGATGTGCACTCCACCTCCAAGTGAGAGGGGGCTTATATCCCATGGACAAGATGGATGGGATTATACTGCCTGCAGCTGCAGACTCTCTCCATTCCCTGGGATGGCCGTTGCCCATCATCAAGTCCCTGCGAGGTGTCTTGGGTGAGTCCATTGAGCTGTACAGTAGGAGTTGCAGCTCCACTGAGATTCCAGGCACACCTGGCACATGGGCAGGCCAAAGTCTCCAGTCTCTGGAAGTACACCTAGAAACTCCAGAACCACATATAGGTTTGAATAGAAGGGACTGATGGACCCTGTGCAGGGAGGACTTATTTGAGTCCAACTCTGTCACTCTCAGAAGCACAGATTCCAAAGTATAGCCCACTGATAAGGCATCAATCTCTGGGGCTATCCCCCCTTATATAGGACCTGGGTGTCTCCAGAGGCCTCAGGAGCTCCTCTGTTTGGGGTGATATCCACTTTGGTGTTTTTATGAGATCCTACTGAGGTGTGTGTAAGCATTACCTCTGGGATGACCTCTCGACTCTCTTTGAAGTCTCTTCGCCATATGAACTAATTTGTCTTTACCTTTTCCCCCTTTTATTCAAGGTATTTTTCCAGTCGTATTGCCAGTTGGCAGTTGGTAGTAGTCCCTCATTGCCAGGGAGGCTCATCCCCGGGAGTCATGTCCCACGCTGGGGGGAGGGTAATGCATTCATATGCTGAGTTTGGCTTAGAGAGAGGCCACATTTGAGCAATAAGGAGACTATCAGGTGCAACCCTTAGGCACCAACATGGGGCATTTTGGGGACATTGGATTTGTCCTTCATGACATTGCAATGACATATACAGGCCATTATACATTTTGTCAAAACCTATAAAATTGTGCAGTGCAAAGAATAAACCATAATGAAAACTATAGACCATGATTAGTAGCAATGATTCAATATATGCTCATCAATTGTAACAAATGTACCAAACTAATGAAAGATGTTAATGGGGAAAAGTGTGGGAGGAGGTGCAAGTGAGGTAAATGGGAATCCCCTATATTTTCAATGTAACATTTATGTAATCTAAAGTGTCTTTAAAAAAATAATAAAAATAAAAAAGGGATAAATTAAAACTACTGTAATTATTTCAGAAGATACACTTAGTGCATAAGTAAGGTAAGGACAAGAGATGGTCTTACCAGCATGTTTTGGTTCACAGCTGAACATATTAACGCCCTTTTAACAATATATTGGGATTCAAGGAAGCAAGGAAATAAATGTTCACAAGGAGAAGTCTGTGAGAAAAGGTCATGGAAAACAACATTTTGACCAACAGAGAATTGCTGTTCTTTTCCTGTCTCTGTATTTTTATTTCCTTTCACTTCTTTCAGTATCTTCAATTCCTATCCTTTTCTAATCATGCAAAGTTTCTTCTAGCTCTCCCTAGTTCTTTTCAGGAAGGGCCTGCTATAAAGTATTATAAAGGACAATGCCTGCAAAAGTGGTGTTCAGAAAAGAAAACCTGTTCAGGGCTTACAATGGTAGTTTTTATTCTTCTCTGCTCCTTTTGTTATATGTTAAAAATAGAGTTGTCTTGTGATAAGAGAAAAAAAAATAAGGTGACTTGACAAAAAAAAAAAAGGAAAAAAAAAAAAGCAAGCTTTTAAAAACACTGTAAATAGAATAGGTTGTAAAGTATAAAGCTGTGGAACTTAAAAATCTCAGTGTCCTGAGTACGGAAGGCAATGTGCCCTGCTGACCTGAGAAGTATTAACTCTTTAAAATGGTCTCCAGTGGCTTCACAGCTGGTTTAAAGTTGGTGCCTTGCCAAGCAAGTTTGCAGGATATAGAGATGGGTCTGGAACAGTTAATTGTAATAAATATGTAAATGCATATCTCAAATTTACCATTTTTTTAAAAGAGTTTAAACTGGCTTAAAAAGTCGCGTATCTGGAGAATGAGACATCTACTATAGAATATAATCACCCATAGAAGAGAGTCTGAAACAGTTTGGAAAATAAGCTATTCAACTGCAAAATACTGTTATTTAAATCAGTAATCAGGTGATCAGATATTATTTCACCAGATAAATCAAATGATCAAAACTCATTTATTGAGCAGATTTTTGGACAATTTTTCATGCATTTTAAAAATGGTAGTCACTCCTATGGCCTGTTAAAAGAGAATCAGTGGACCTTCTCTTGTACAGTATCTGTAATAAATGAAAATAAATAATAGTTTTATTTACCTTCTGTGCTATTAAAATGTAAAATGCCATAACATTTTTCATAATTTGGAGTGAAAATGACAATATACTGTTTGGAGTATTAAAATTAGGTTTACATAATCTTAATGAAATTGTTGATTAGGGATGTGTGGTGAACATGAATGTGTCACAAAAATAGTCTTTAATCTTTTTATCTATGAAATGGGGATAATAAAATGACCTAAGATTATTTGTGAAGATTAAATGATCAATAACAACAAAACTATAAAGCACTAACTTGGAATTAGAATAAGCTCTCAATAAATGATACCTTTCCCAACAATCAACATTATTTAAGATACACTATATAAAAGTAGCAGAGTGCTTCTAGATGACATGCTAAGAGAGTGATATCAGGCTAATAAAATCTATGCAACATGTAAATGGCAATACTGTTTGATTTACTAACAAACCTTATCTCAAAGACAGGACAACATATTCCTAAATGACTGAAAATTTAGGAGAGATGGGGTCCTGATTAATTTTTTATTATACAATAAAATCAAATTCTTAAACATTTACAAAAACGGATATATACAAATCATATGATGTACATTGTATTATTTTTAAGTCTTTGTTAATTTATCTTTTGCAGTAATGTGTTTACATTTTTAATTTAGGCAGGAATAAAAGGGGGGGAAAAATGTCCCAAGGAAAACTCAGAATTGCCTTAGCTGACCAAGGAAAATAACTGTTGTCTGTGGCAAAGAGCTGAGCCTTGACATACATATTTGCCCATGTGCCTTAAATATAGCAGGATAGCACATTCTTGAGCAATGCTCAAGAGTAGTCCCCTAATATTTTTAAATCACCCCCCAAATAAAATAAATTCCAAATGGATTTGGCTTTCTCTTTGTTATAAAATAATTGGATATATTTTATACATAAAAATTAATGCCCACAAAGGAACAAAAAAATAACCAAGTCCCAATATAAATCTCTAAACTCTTTGCATTGCTTCTTTTTGCATATGTGGTAAAATACATGTACCAAAAAAATAGTCATTTTTACCATTTTTTGGTGTATTATTTAGTGGTATCAATTACTTTTACTATGTTGCACTACTATCACTTTTCATTATGAAAAGTTTTTCATCACTCAAAACAGAAACTCTTTACCCATTAAGCAGAAAACTTCCTCTTCCCCAGCCCCTGGTAAACTTTAATCTACTTTCTGTCTCTGTTTGCATATTCCAGATATTCTGTATATGTGGAATCATACAATATTGATTGCCCTTTTGTGTATGATTTATTTACCTTAGCTTTTGTTTTTCAGGATTCATCTATATTATAGCATGTATCTGAATTTCATTCCATTTTATGGCTCAATAATATTCCATTGAATGCATATACATTTTGTTTATCCATTCATCTGTCAATGGACACCTAGATTGTTTACACTGTCAGTGCTTAAGTAATACTTTAACTGGCATTTTCTGGTAAGAATGTAATAATGTATATATAATTCCAATTCCAGTACATCACTGAATAAGGTGTGTTTCCAGTTCACCCAAAGACTTCTTAATCTCTTTGAAATTCATGAGGATTCAATCGAAAAATATTTAGAGTTTTAACAAGATACATATGCAAATTAAACACTTTTAGTGTATGCAGTATATTTTATACATGCATAGATATATACATACCTATATCATATAAATACATGCATTCATATATGCATATTTATTAGTAAAGATGAAAGTATAAGGCACATATTTGAACAAAGATGCTGGGGTTTTAATTTAGGCATTTTATTGAGGTTTCATAGGAATACATTGGCATTTGATTCAGAGTAAGTAGATCATTACGGGTGTTGTGTTAAGAACTTATTCAAGCATAAAAATTTCTATCTCATTTAGAAATTATCTAGGCTGCTTATTTGTCCTTTTTTTTTTTTTTTTTTACCCCTGACTTGTCTTCATAACAAGAAAGAGCCTGAGCCTGCTTTCTTAAGCATCTTTGGCTTTTGGCTACTTATTCTTTTTATTCAAATCCCTTTCTACTTCAGATATAAAAAAGCAGCTGTTGGCAGAAAGTGGCAAAATTGTCCTTCAGCAGAGGATTTAAGACTATTGTGTAAGGAAGGGTAAGTGGTAGAAGTCAAGGACTTCTTAGTGGAGCAAAGCCATTTCCAATGAATTTCTCTCTTTGAGACAACAGGGGAAGGAAGAACAGAGAATCCTTACAGAATTACTCAAGTAGTCTCCTGTGTTTGACCCCCTGCCAAAGAGCTAAGAGCTCAGCTGCCTTAGGGTGACTGTTTTTATTTGTTTGGCTGATTGGTTAGTTGGCTGGTTGAAACCACCACCATCACCTCTTCTTACTCCATTTCTACTTCTTTGTGTGTGTGAATGCACGCATGCGTTTGTCTGAGCTTATTAGCACTTGGCTCTTGGCTCCCTAACCCAACATCATCAGCAGCTTTGACCTTTGTCAAGTTATAATCACCTTCAGCCTTCCCTTCTGGCCTTCTGGATTTCATGGACCAAGTTTTCAATGGTGCCATTCACTTCTGTGTCTCCTTCTCACATTTCTAGGTAAGGTCATCTTGCCTCAAGCCCTAGTCTCTTGTAACCTACCCCTGACCTAACCAGACATTGCAATCTAGGTCCATAAAATACAAAGATTCAACCATGTTACAAGAACACTGGTAACCAGAGCTGATAACAGCATCCCTGGAGAATACTGGTCTTTATTAACTCTAAGGGAAAAGGCAGACTCTAAACCTCTCCTTTGAAAATTCTTGATCTTAGACCCTTCCCTCGCTGCCAGTCAGCACCATTTATTTCTAAACATCCTGGGCCTGGATGGTTTTCTGTAGTTTTCTTCTTCTCTTCATGGAACGGTTCCTGGCCTCTCATGATGTTAATAATCTATCTAAGAAAAGATGTGAAACAGGAGTGGTTGGAGCCAGATGCTCAGTGACTCAGGACTGAGACAAACCATCAGTAACAAGCAGATTGCAGGATTTAGAGTCAAAACACCTGGATGTGGGACCTAGCATTACTGTCATATTTGATGCTGAATTCCGTGAAAATCACTTAACCTTTCCAGGTCTGTTTTCTTTTTAGTGGAAATTAATTATCTCATGACTGGGCTGGGCTAAGGCACACCGAAAACTTTCCACATTGTCAAAGGCTAGAACATTGATGAGGCTATGATGCTGGTGGACTGCAGGCAGGAGACTGTATGATCTTGCCCTGCCAGGACTGAGATACGAGGAGCTGGCAATGGAGACAAGGACTGGAAGCCAAATGGGAATGGCCCTTACAAGTGTGGATAAGAAAATAAAGTCAGTGATAGAGAATGTTTGGGCTGCTGGATCCCCTATTTTTGGCTCTTGAATACTCTGTTCCTGATGGGTCTAGAGCAAATGGACTATAAAATAAGGTGGATAATTAGATCAGCAGGAAGCACTGGGGATAGGGGTGCTGCTTGGGCCCTTGACATCATCAACTTAATCAACTAAGAGCAGACAGAAACCACCCATGCCTATGCTAACAATTATCTTCCATACCAGGTGTCAAGCAAACTATGGCTTGTGGGCCAAATCTAGCCACATCTGTTTTTGTGAATAAAGTTTTATTGGAACACAGCCATGATCTTTTATTTACAAATTGTCTAAGGTTGCTTTCACACTACAATGGCAGAGTTGAGTAGCCACAACAAAGACGATATGGCCCTAAAAACTTAAAATATTCACCTTTTTGGCTTTTACAGAAAAAGTTTGAAGATTCCTGTTACATACTCTTAAACAAACCCAAGTGTTAGAAGTATGAGTATTTAGGAAATGTTGTCAGGTGCCTACCCTGTCACATTTATTCTCTCAGTAACATTCAGGTTTTCAGAAAAGTGGGAACCTTCATGGTTTTCACTCGAGAAACCTCAAGGACAGTTGATATTATACACTAAAACAGTCTGAGTCAAGCCAGTTGCCAGAAGTGGATTCAAAGTACATGCTGGTAGAAATGCAGTGTATACTAGCATCCAAGCACAAATATTCTAATATGTACATTTTTTCCCTTCTGAAATCAAAACCCAAAAGCAAAATAGAGTGGACAAGCACACTGGATCTCCCTGGCCTTAGATGCCCGCTACAGTGAGATGGAACGTGCAGGCTGTCATGAAACCCGGCGAGGAGCTCAGAGCAAATGCAGGCTCCTTCTCCCTGGAAAGGCCAGAAGATGACGAGCACCAGGCAGGGAACAACGGAAATGGCTGACATCAGTTGTAAGGTTGGGTGGGGCTGCAGAGAAAAGACATGGTTCTCAACATACTGAGAAGTGCATCGTGTAAAATGATCAGAGCTCTTCAGCTACACACAGTGCTTGTCGTATTTTCCTTTTTTTAATTTTAGCAATCAACATAACCCAAGAAAAAGACTAATCGTAATTATTTTCCTCTCTCCCCTTCTTAACTGATCAGAAGCATGTAGGCCAGTGTCCTCTACTTTGAAATATAAAATAAAAGCTCAATGAGAAAATAAACTTTCATTCACCTAACCCCATACTTCCTACACACACATTCTCACTTGGAAGAATATTTACCAGTTATACACATTCAACACTCTTGGTATATATGGAGAATATACCACAAAGGGACAAAGGATTAGGAAACATAAATAATTGGTGATGTTAATATGCTGTATTGAAACAATAAATTATGAATGAATTACTTTTCCTCCTTATTCTCAATACAATTTCATACTATTTCTATAAAGGAGGGAAGTGGCAAAGATGAATAAAATAACTAGAAAAAGAAAACTTTGGGTGTTAGCAAAAGCCAGAGCCCCCAAAGTGGTGTCTGAGGACCAATGTATCCCTGCTTCTTAAATTCTCCAGAAGGTCAAGACTGGCAGCTGTTTAGAAACCACTAACCCAAAGATCACTCTGGGACAAATTCTGCCAAAAACAGCAGTCACAGACAAACATGTGTTATGAAAGTATTACATTGCTTCTTTAATATTGATGTGCCCTCAGTGATTTCAAAAAGAAATGTTTAATGCATAAAACAACATAATGAAAGAAAATCCTGCTACTTGACAGGGTTTCCTTTAATGGAAAGACTTTTTTTTTCACACCCATAAACATTTGATGCCCACATCTGTTAGAGATAAAGGAGAGTAAAACTTCCCTTTTGCATGCAGCTATTCAGAGTTCTTAAAGACCATATAACATGCTTAATGGTGATGGAAAAAAATGCTGTAGATAAAGTTTCCCTGATTGAATTAGTGCTCTACTGAAATTTAAAGTTTTATGGACTGCTTTAGGTACTTTGCTCTTTATATGGCTTTGTTCATGCGTTTATATTTTAATTCCAGGAAATAGCTTGTTATTGTCTTTTTAGAAAGTCAAGAAGGCTCCTAGATTAAAAAGTAAATAAAAATAAAAAAAGATTTTCCCAAAGAATTGATGCTATTTGCTTCTTAAATAGAAGGCATGGAGAAGATCCATCCTGCAATTTCCCTTCCCCCCCATCCACAGGACCAACTAGCCTGACTTTGTAGCAGGACGCCAGTCAATGGTGTTCCCATTTCCTGAGATGAAATTCCTTGGTTTCTATGCCTACACTAAACTTAGAATGGTTGTGGAGAACCCGACCACACCTATCCACTTCTCTCAGAGGACAAGACAGTGTCCTTGCATTATCATCTGTGATCAGATCCCCGTCACCTCTCTGATCGTGTCTCCTCACTCATTCTGCTTCAGCCACACTGGCTTCCTTGCTGTTTTTCTAACACTTCTTTATGGTCGCTGTTCCCAATTCTCAGGATGCTCTTTCCCACATATCTACAAGGTGAATTCCTCACATACTTCAAGTATTGGCTCATCTCTCCCCTTCCCAATGAGGTCCATTCCTGCACTCCTGGTCCTTCTTACTGTCTTGTCTTTTTACCACAGTTATTATCTTCTAAACTATTATATAGTTTGCTTATATCATGAGTATTATTGATTGTCTGTGTTCCCCACCAGAGCATAAGCGACACAAAGTCCAGGGATCTGTGTTGGGAAGAGTGAGTGACACACAGTAGGCTAATACATATTTTGATGAGCAAATAATGAATCAATGTATGAATTAATAAGAATTGCAAATGCCTGCTACCAGCACAACTCCTCTTTTTGCAGAAGTGCTGAGCTCATTCCCACTGCAGGACCATTGCACTTGCTGCTTGCTCTGCCTGACAAACCTTTCCCCCAGATATGTGTGATGCTGCTTCCCTGTCATCATGCAGTCTTAGTTCAAGTGCTGCCCCTCTGAGAGAGGCATCTCAGATGGATGGCCATCCAAACCCTGCAGCCTCCATGCCCGATCACGTAGCTCTTCGAATCTTCTTATCACACTAATAAATACCTAAAGTGATCTTGTTTTTCTTCTAATTTTATAAACCTGTTCTGGTATCTTTCTCTCTTTACTAGAATATAAACTCCTTGAGAGCTTTTTCATCACCATAGATTTTTCAGCATCTAACAGTAGATGCATGCAATTATTTGTTGACTGGCTGGATGATTAACACAGTTAACGTGCTCCACGTTATCTGGACTTTATATATCTCACCTGGGCATAGTTTTGTCACCACTGGTGAAATGATAATGGATCCCTGGGCTACCTGTTGAGAATGACTCCTTTAGATTGGCCTAAAATGGTAAGATTTACATTAGCTTATCAATACTTATTCATAAATTGATACAATTACACCCTGTAAGCTAAAAAAAAAAAAAAAAAAAAAGAGTAAAGATTTTTATGGGACCTGGTCTTTATTGATATTTCCAAATTATATAATGCAAAATAAGTTTTGGGGGTAGAGCAATAAAATTATAATTATTCTATTCTAAAATCTAGTAGGATATGAAACTAGTGGTTCTCAAGTTTTGTTGCACATTGGGAGCTTTAAAAAATACTGATGCTTGAGCCCACCCTCAAAAATTCTGATTTAATTGGTTTGGAGTCTAACCCTGGCATCAGAATTTTAATTCTCTATTGCATAACTTTGATCATATTTTTAATTTACATGGAATTCAGATCTACTAAAGTTTTATTTTATTATGAGAAATTATAAGAGACAAAGCAAATAAATCCCTGTTAACAACAGGGAAAAATACTCTGAGGTCCTACACTAACAACAGAAATGTTTGGGGAAGGGAAACCTCAGGAAGTAAGGATGGGGATTATTAAAGGGCTGGCAGAGCACCAGTAGCAATAGCCATCAAGCTGTGTACATTTATTGAGCACCCTCTCAAGACAAGGGACTGTGCTTCAGTTCTGTGGGTGACACGAATATCTTCGATCCAAAAGATCCTATAATCAAGCTGGGGGAGGTATGACACATATGTACATATAAAAATAATGGACAGCACTACAGAGCAATAAAGAAATATTTGGGTGATTCATGATTTCAAACATTTATGTCCTGCCAACTCTACGATTCAACACAGCCAACATTCTCTTCACTACTTCTCTTTTTCCTCTCCTTACAATTCTTCCTGTATTTCATACTCATCATCTAGGACCTTTCTACTCAAATTGTGTTCCATGGACCAGCAGCATTAGCACTACCTGGGAGCTCATTAGAAAGACAGACTCTCAGACCCCACTCTATATCTAATGAATATGATTCTGCATTTAACTAGTTCCCTATGTGATTCATACACATAATTAAATTTGAGAAGCACTACTCTGGTGAACATTTATCTCTCTCTTTAATATATCAAATATACCATACTAATATTGTTTATGATACATTATATAACATAGTGCAGTTCAGTTATATGAACTTGTACAGATTTTAGTAGTAGTAGTAAAGGATTACCTTATTTAGGAAAAGCTGAGTTCTTTGGCTTCTTGAATTTGTGAACAGAAAGCATTTCCTGTATATGAGTTACTGCTAAAATGGGTCACACAGATAATAAGGCTGCAGCAGAACTAAGGAAGATGCAACTTCTTCAGGCTAAAGGACTCAGAGAAGGCTTCACAGGGAAGATGGGGCCAAGGCAAGTATTAAGAGATAGTTATGGGAAGTGGCTGTGGTTCAATTGGTTGGGATCCTGTTTACCATATGGGAGGACCCTGGTTCAATTCCCGGGGCCTCCTGGTGAAGGCAAGCCGGCCCGCACGGCATGGTGAGCTGACGGCCCGCATGGCGTGGTAAGCTGACGCAACAAAGGGAGATAAGCAGACACAGAAAAATGCAAAGCAAATGGACACAGGAAGCACAAGCAGCAAGGGGGAGATAAATAAAAAAAAATAAAGTTTAAGTAGTGTTGGTGGTTTGGAGTCACACTGTGGAAAAATTGGGAGAACAGAACAAAGGGTTTGGATCTTATTGTGAAGACAAAGATCATTTAAGAGCTATATTTAGGATATTTATTCCAGAAATGAAATCTAGAATACACCAAAGGGGCAAATACTGAAGGGAAAAGACCAGTTTGGCGTGTTATTTAATCATTCAGACTTGAAGAGACTGGCACCTGAGCTAGAGTTTTAGAAATAGGAGTGGAAAAGAAGTGATCTTTAAGGATAAAAAAGCTAATAAATAGGTCATGAATATTTGAAGGACAGAATTCCTCAGACCAGAAAGACCAGCACCAGCATCACCTGGGAATTGTTAGAAATGCGGGGCAGGCCCAGCAGGTTGGGTTTTAATGGGCCATTCAGGTGACTCTGCTGCATGCTAAAACTTGAGGACTGTTTGTTTAGGCACTCAAAGCTGTCAGTGGATGAATGAATGGATGAATATCTTGATATGTGCTAACTTTAACCTCTATTAGAATCTTATATGAAATAGTATTTGGGAGGTCATAAAATTAGGTTTGTTATTTTAAGTCTTGCTCAGGGTGTTAATATTTCATTGTGTCCCACAAAGCTTACTGGTACTTCACCATCCAAACCACTTTGAAAACTACTAATCTAACACAATTGCCATTGTTCAGAAAAACATCACTTGAGGCCTTCTTCGGTTCATTAATTGGGCCAAAGTAACATGTAAGTACTGAGAGTCAAGGAAAAAAAAAAAACATTTATCTTTCTACAAATAAATATGCCTCATATAGAATATTATGTATCTGAGCTTGCCAGAGGAACCAAACACTTAAGAAAAAAAGAAAGGGTAGAAATGTGACATAGGAGGGAAAAAAAAAACAACAAAAAACAAAAACAAAACAGGTTGGTATCATTTTTAGTTCTTGGGTTTCAATTATACTTTTTTCTCAGGCTGTTAGTGACTATTGGAATTGAAGTTTCTAGATTCTGCCTGGTTCCCCAGACGGAGCAGCTGGTAGTAAGTGTGAGAAGCTGGGAGGTGGGAGAGGTAAAGGAATGTAAGTCTCACCAGCCCCTGACCATGAAGTCTTTTCCTCAAGAAGGGTTATATAAACTGAGACACGAGGATCAATCAGCCGGGAGCCAGCAGGGAGGTACTCCTACGCACCTAACAGGAGACAAGATGATATCCTTAACAGGAAGCTCCAGCTGATAAGAGAAAATTACTGGGCTCCACTTCACAGAGGAACCAGGGGGTTCATGCATGATGTTTGTTTAACTGAAAGGCCAGAAATCCTCATTAAACATTTCTGGAAAATGTGGGTTTGAATAGAAGTGAGGGGAAGTTTCCAGCTGATAGTGGTAATGGGCTACAGCCTGGGTAAAATTAAGTGAGGGAGACAGTAGTATCAAGTATGCAGTGCAGAGCCTGATGAATAATAAGTGACTAGTAGTAGAGGCCCTGGACTGTAGAGGGGGACCCACCACCACCGCCCCCAGTGGGGGTGAGGGGAAGCATTGCTCTCTAGGAATATGAGTGCATTTGGAATCCCGGCTCTAATTACTTGAATTTCCCTGGCAGCAGGTGCTGGGCTCATCTGGAGGGGAGCAGCAGAGTTCTTCATATTCCCCCACCCTCGTTGTTCTGCTTCACTTTCCATTTTCCCATCTCAATTCTGGAATAGGTTAAAGTAGGAGTTCCCAGCTATTGTTGCAGGGGAAAAAAACGAAACCAAAATATCACCCTGTGTGTAGGACCCATGCAGCAAAGGTGGGTGGCTGCTGCTGGGAGGCCTAGCAGGGCAGCAGGCAGCATCCCCCTGGTGAAGTTACCCCGGGCCAGGGCCTTTGAGGCTGGGAAGCCTGATTTTGCCAGGGTCCTGGGAGGAGACTCCATCCACCAACCAGCAAACATTGACTGAGTGTTGTTCCTTACCTGCCAGGCGCAACATTACTAAGTTGCTGAAGTGACTGCAAACACTCAAAACACCAGTTGGCTTAACTTATGAGCAACAATTGTCACAGGAACTGGAATAATCCAAATTGGATGAGATTGGCATAGTCACTCCATGTGAACAACTTAACCAGTGGGATGGAAGACTCCAGAGGCTAAAGCTGTCTCTGCTGAGCATCAAGCAAGAAATTCTGGATACTACCCATGACTGCTTTCGACTTTCCTTTTCCCTTGCATGGCTCAGAGGTGGGTGGCAAGCACCATGCTAAGCACTTTTCATTTATTATCTCCTTTCATTCTATTCCACAGCCCTGCTCAGAGAAGTCTGCCTTGAACTCTCACTATACGCAAAACTTGTCATATTTTTTTCCACAGCTCCTGTCACTGCCTGACATTCTATTTTATGTTCATTTGCTGATTGGTCATTGACGGCTTCTCCCAAAGGATGCAGGTCCCAGAAGGGTAGGGACTTTGCTTTCTGCACAGATGTGTCCCCAATGCCTAGAATGGTCCCAGTGCATAGTAGGTGCTTATGTTTTGTGGATGAATGAATGAGTTGGTGGGTAGAAAGTTGGATAAATGGATGTATATACACATTTATGAATAACCTAAGAGTTAGATATTATTATCCCATTTTACAGAGTAAAATCAAGGCTATGAAGTTTAAGTCACCCCCAAGATCACTCAATTAACAAGTAGGGAGCAGATATTTGATCCAAATCTGATAGACTCCAGAGCCCTTCCTCTCAGTCACTCCTCCATTTCTTTGGAAATGTTAACATATTCAAACAGGTACCATCCCAAACTAGACCCCCTTGAGTCAGAGGAATCTTTTCCTCCCATTCCCACTCACTACTTTCGTGCGCTTGGCCAGAGAACTTGCTTAATGTTAATTCTCATTAATATTGTTAATTCTCATCAGCTCCCATCACATTTTCATCAGCTAAAAGCAGGAATAAGAATATCTGCTTAAGGAGTTGCCCAGTCCATCAAATACAAGATTACACATAACCTTCCACTTCAAGCACTGTTGTAAGGATAAAAAAGAAAACTGACTATGAATATAAGTCCCTACAAACTGTGATACTGGTACAAGTCATTATTACAAAGGCTCAGGGACAGGAGGAGAGATGAGATATCGGTTGTCATGTTATCATGGCCTATTTTAGATTGTACATTCCTGGAAGGCAAAGACCACAGCTGTTTAATTTATTGTGCATGGAACGTTTGCCAATATAGGGAGGCATTACACTGGGGAAAGTGGTGTTCAAAAATCCAAGCTCATAAATTATTTCTACTTAAAAGAAAGGATTCCCTATATGCTCTTACCCAGCCCATGGCTTTAAATACCAGCTATGTACTATTGTTTTCTAAAGGTATTTTTCCAGACCAGCCTTGTTTCTTGAAACTCAGACCCTTATGGCAGCACCTGCCTCCTGTATCCATTTGCCAACCTGTTCTCTCCCCTAGCCATCCTACAAGTATCCCACACCTGGCATGGCCACAATGGGACTTTGTTTCTCCCCCATCTTTATCACAGTATATCATACCACTGCAAGACATTATGTTCCTGAAGCCTTGATTCCCCCCTTCCCTTCACTCCTCCAGACCTCAGCTTAACCCTCAAGAGTTGTCCATTCTACCTACAAAATATATCTCAAGTGTATCTATTATGTCTTACATCCATTGTCAGCATCAAAGTGTCACTAGCAACCTTCCCTGACCAGTTGCTTGCTTATATCCTTTCTCCCTACCCTCTAAACCAGGGATTCCATGAGCTTGAATTGAAAAAAAATCAACTTATCTTTATTTTCTCTGACCTCTAACTGAAATCTAGCATTTCCTTCACTTATGAATATATGTAATAAATAAATTACAATAGTATTCATTTCACCTGACAGGCAAAAGGGTCTGTGGAACAAAAATGGTTAAGAATCCCTGCTCTAAACCATCCTCCACACAGCAGACACAGAGATCTTTTAAGAATGTAAATCAAGTCACAGAATCTTCTGCTTAAAATCATGCGCTGGCTTTCAATTGCACTCATTAATCAGAGGCACTTCTCACCACAGCCTCCAGGCCAGGCTATTGCTGATTCTCACAGCCTGCTTGTGATGGCACTGCTGGTGGTGAGAATCAATGGAAGGGTGCAGGAGATCCTCTACTTTTGGTTGGTAGAAAACCGACTGCATAATAAAAGGTATTTCCTTTGAACTACATCCTCTGGGACCCTGACCTCTGACATTAACGCTGTCAGTCTCACAGGGTTTCACCAGCATTTTGTTACCATAGTCACCAACCATGAAAAAGTTCCACATTTTTGAGAATGTGCTCAGGTCAAGCCATGCACACCCTGCTCCCTGCTATCCTCCCACTTAAGGCCCTACATGTCTGTCCCTGCCTGTCTGTGACGTGTCATTCCAGACCCCATCTCCCAACCCAGGCTCACTCACCTAGCCACAATGACTTCCATTTGGTACCTTCAGTGCCCATGCCTACTTCAACCTGAGGGACATTTTACTAGATGCTTCCTCTGCCTGGAAGGCTTCACCCTCATTCTTCACAGGGCCAACTCCTTATTATTTAGGCTTCACTTTAAATATCAAAGATTTTCCTGATTATCCTGCTTAACAGAAGTTCTACCATTATTCTCTACCACATTACAGTTTTTTCTTTTTTTTAATTTCCTTCAAGCATTCATCAAAATCTGTTATCTTTTCAATTTATGTTTGTCCATATTTATTGTGTAACTCTGCTCTAGAAGCTAGGATCCAAGAGGAAGGGCCTGGTCTGTCTCCCTAGGATCTAGCACAATGATTGGCACATGCTATGCCAACCATTAATGGCATATTTTTGTGCACCAATGACTGATGCACAATAAATATTTGCTACCCATACCAACACACCATGCAATAAACATCAGCAGTTGCCATTACCTGTTTAGTAAAAGAAATTGTAAAAATTTTACTTTATATTTGTTCTTATTTTAATAATTATAAAACCCTCCCTATTGTCCCCCCTTCTTTTTTCCCAAATCCCTGGCCCTTTTCTCTTCACATTCACATGGCAAAGGACCCATTGAAAAAGAAAATGTAATTTATTTGAGCAAATGTGGGTCAAATTCACTTTCAGAATATTTGTCCATATTGTGTGCATCAAAAAAATATGTACAGGAGATTTGTATTTTCTTCCATATTTAAGGCCATTGTATTCAATTTAATTATATTTGAAGGGATATAGGATCACAATCTTTGGGTTCATGTCTCTCTCTTCACATATCGGAGCCCATCTGCCAGCCCTGGAAACCCTATGATCTGAACATTCCAGATTACTCACTTTTTTCTAAGAATCTCAAAGTATGTTCACCTGCCCATGATTTTGCTCATGTGTTCTGTTAAAAGACAAATTGAAGTCAAATTATGGTTTATAGCATTTTATTTAGGACACTAAGATTGTGATAGCAGCAAGGAAACTATTTGCTTGCGAAAGCCGCCTCGAGACCGAGACCTGGAGCTTGCAGCCAGTTTGAGAAACAGAAAGAAGGAGGTTGGCTAGATTCTGCTGATTATAGCCGGACCCTGTTAGTCTTAGAGCGACAGAAGCCTCAGCAGATACAAATGGGAATATGACAATGGCCAAAGGCCAGGGAATGCCAGCATGGAAAGTCACTGCCCAGCGTCCAGGCACTCCTTGACACTGTGCGTGCCTCTTCCAGTTTGGAGCTTATAAAGATGATGGTGCTGTTCATGAGGAGGCTAATGATGGTGATAGTAGTGGTGGTAGTTGTTGGAGAGGAGCCAACGTCAATCACTGTGTTCCAGACACTGTTCTAAGGCTTTACGTGTATATCTTATTTAATTCCCACCGAAATCTTATGAGAAAGATAGTATTAATTCCATTTCCTAGATGGGATATGCAAGTGCAAATTTGTTAAATAAATTGCCAAGACACACAGTGATTAAGTGATAGAGCTGCTCCTTTGGGTGGGGTACCAGGGAAAAGACTAAGAGTAGAAACTTTGAAGAGACTGCATTTAAACTTGAAGTGACTAAGAAAATCTTGCCTTGGTTTAGATTTTTTTGTTTGTTTGCTTTGCCATCAGGGAAATGGGACCTTGAAATAGAAATGAGCTTCATAAATAGAAAAATAAAGAGCCATTTCTTATTCACCAGATCACAATTCTCAACTATCCATCCACTGCACCTGTCCTCCATGTTTAATTTTCAATTCAGTGGATGGAAGAGACCATCTTTCACCATTATTGTATTCTCAGTGCCTAGCACAGTACTTAGCACAGAATATAGCCTTGGTAAATCTTTTAAATTGAACAGAATTGTTGTAACATCCATATTATTCACTTACTGAAAATTCTAAAGCAATTGGAAAGACTAGATTAAATTTAAGTAGTGTATTGTCCTAAAAAGACACTAGAATGTACCTGAAACGTGAACCCACATGTTAGCTCTTTAAGAATCCATCTTGAAAATGGGTTCATAGGGACTTGTATGCTCTATATTTCATTTTCAGGGTAAAATGTGGTCATCATTTACAAGTAAGCACCATCAGTCCATTATGATATATACAAAAAATTTGTAAGCATTTTTAACTAATAATTATAGCTTTTGGTTGAAAGTCCCTTCCTATTACCTAGCCTATTTTTAGAAGGTCTGTCTATTGCTTTATACATAGTGGTCACTGTGAGGCAGATTTAGTACACTTATTTAAATGAACTTACTTATTACAATAATGGCATTTTACTGGCATCCCCCTCCCCTAGGAATTTGTTTTTCTAAAGTAATTATCAATCCCTTATACAACTCTGAAAGTTGTTTTGTGTTGATTCACATTAACACAGTGAAAATAACATAGTAAAAATAGTCTGGATCCACAACTCCCTAGAAACCTTTATGACATCTTGTATACTTATAAGAAAATGACATCAGAACTAAAGTCTAGTCACATTAGTCTTCTCACTGGCCAATCCCCGTTTCCCATTTCTGTGACTTCTTTCATGTACATCATGTCCTATTCATTTTGTCCTTCCTTTCTTCATTCATTCGACTGATGTTTATTAATAACTAGTATGTGCCAGGCACTGTGCAATGAGTAATGGATAAATAAGACAGTGAGGAGCAAGCAGTCCTTTGGGGAAAATCAATATGCAAATAGTCAATTTCAAAATGGAGTGGCAAATGCTATGATGGGGCAGCCCCCAAAAGGAGTAGCCCACACAAATTTTTAGAGGACTGCCAAAGATCCCAGGAACCTTTTGGAAGAAAGTACCAACTTAACTGAGAACTGGGATTGTAAAGTCATTAGCCAGGGATAAATGGAAGGGAAAGAGGGTTACAGGCAAAAGTCTGGAGATTAGAAGAGTGAAAAATTCAACGTGGCTGCAGGAGCTGCTGGATGGGGTGTGGTGAAGGATGAGCCCTTTTCTCAATTCACCCCAGACTTCTGGGGGAAATCAAGTGAAGCCTTCTCCATGAAGCTGTCTCTACCCCAACCTTAGCTCTCTATGACCTCTTAATTCTCTGAACTCTTTAAGGTTTTATGTACTTTCCTAATAGGCTTCCTTCAGACATCTCTTTTCATCTCCGGGTCTAGCCTAGAAAACTGCAGCTACTTCTTTATATTATTGTAAAGGGCTGGGGCATACAAATAAAAGGAAATGAAAATTAGGCCGTCATCACTCTCCCATCCCTCCCTCGTCCTTTCTTTTATATGCCAGGAAATCCAAATGCCCATGTGATAGACTTAATTAGAATCTCCTAGCAACCATGCTGCAAGGTTGCTATAAGTCTGGGTATATCACTCTATGCAGAATATTTATAATATATTTATAGTATCATATTAGAACTCACATATCAGAGACTATTTTATTAGTGACCTCTATATCCCAGGGATAGTAATAATAAAAACATTATTCATTATGATTTATTTTTTTTAAATGAGCTATTTTTCTTGGGGGGAATTGTATAAACTCTGGAGTTCATTTTGCTAAAGGTTTCATGTAGCTTATGAACTAGTGTCCCAGAAGATTTGAGCACTAGTTCACCAAAATGAATAATTTTCATCCTTATGCACCAAAATAATAATACTAAGTACAACCTAACATTTATGCATGCACACACGTGGTCAAGTTTTCTTCCTATGCCAAGAAATAAAAATAATGGGCACATAGTAATTTTAAAAATAGGTATACTTTATTTTCAACAGCATCCTGGTACCTCCCAGTAGAGCATATTTTCCCCCTGCTTGCAATATGCAAAGAAAGGACAATTTACAATCAATGGATTCTATCTGGAGCTCACAGCGAAACTGCCTGTTGACAATTCTTCATTTTGAAAAAATCCTTAGACTGTTAAACCTCATGGGTCGGTCTTTTACTCAGCCAAATATGGATCAAGACTTAGGGTAAAGGCCCATTTTAAATGAACCTACACCCATGATTTATGAGGAAGTAAGTAGCCCTTCTACTAAACAGTTTTCACAGATGACTGGTGGCCATGTTAGCAGGCTCATTTCAAGTTGGCAATGCTATTTCCTTCTAACAAAAGATCTCGCTCTTGCTCTTTGAAATAACCTCCGGGGAGTTTTCCTTAGAAATGGCATTTTGCATCATGTGATTTAGCCTGTGTTTTGCCTACACACTGATTGGCACGGGGTCCCTGCCAGTCAACGGATAGGCAAAAGCTGGTCCCTGCTCTTCAATCTCCTTTTACAGGATGAGATGTGACACGTGACTGCAATGAGGATGAGAGCCAGCTCTCTTAACGTACAAAGAGAACACAAGCAGATCTGAGACAGATCATATTATTCTTGGACCTTAAAATAAAAGGTCAATTAGAATATAATAGGATGGTCTGGGATGGATGGAGATAATGATGAGGAAAGGAATCTAAGCAGGGTGAGGGAGAGTTTATTCATTTTAATTATTAAAACAACAATGACAATCTGGGGGAGGGTCAGGGCACACAGGTGGTGGCAATGCTTAGGCAGGAATCTTCTGGGGTTCTTTTCAATTTACGATAATTTTGTAATAGTTGGAAAATATTTCCTCTTTTCTGACGAGCTATAAAGAAAGACTATTAAATGGGAATTACCATTTCAGTTATTTCTGAAATAATTCCCAGCTTGCTATTAAAAAAGTGATTGAACAATTCATTCTCACATTGCTTTTTGGAGGAAATTCTTAAATGCTGTATTTTAATACCAAAGATTGCCCAAAGAGGTGTTGCATTATACACTAAGTTTCACAAGAAGATTAACTACCACACAAGCTGTCCCTCAAGCAGGGAAACTGTTTTTTTATATAAAATTCATAAATGAGAGTGCTCATTTATTCATGATTTTCTAACATATTCTAAGGCAAGCAATGCCTGGACTTTTATTTTTATGCCATAACTTAAAATATTTTAAGAAATGTTCATCAATCTCTGATTCTATTATTACACTTAAGAGTACATTGAGTGCTCTCTCATGGGGTCGTTTTTAGCAGAATTGCTACCAGGGCATGATATCATGGCAAGGAAGACATGACTTCCAGTTTGTAAAAGATGACTGATGTGAATTCTTTTCAGAACTCCGGATGGCTAAAAAGACAGAGCTTGCCAAGTGAGACTCATTTTTACCACCAATGTGCTTATTGTCAGAGAATAATCTCTTTTTAAAGTCCATCGTGATGCAGGAAAGCAGAAAGTCATTAACCATAGATGCTTTAACACAAACAGAAAAGTCACAGGGGAGGGACAAGAGTTTAAGAATTGTCTTTGTTTGCATGCACTGCTGTAACAAATACCACATGGCTGCCTCCAATAACAGTTTGGAGGCTGGAAGTCTAAAACTGAGGTATGGGCAGGTCATGCCTTCTCTGAAGGCTGTCGCATTCTGGTAGCCACTTGCTGGAAATCAATCTCTCATTCCATCATGTGGTCATACCTCCTTAGGCCCCTGCCATGGCTTTCCATTTCCATGTCCAATTTTCCTTTGCTTATATCAAGGGCCATACTGATTTGATTTAGCCCTCTCCAAACAGGATCTTCAAAAACCCCACTCTGTGGGTATGGAAATGAATCCACACCTGCGAGATCAGGGGTTCGGACATGTCTTTGTGCAGAACAAGAGTCAAATATGATAAGAAAGTAAAATTTAAAGTTTGTTGTGTGATCAGGAAGAATTCTCTCGCTAATTTCAAATACTAAACAATAAATGGAGCTCTTGCAAGCTAACAAGTTTCCTTTTAAAAAATGAAGAGAAATCTTTCCATTTTGACAATGGCTCTAATTCTTGTATCACCTCACTAATCCTGACTCTATTATTGAGTAGTATCATATCAAATCTAATTATTCTTACAATCTCTATGGAATTTCTACAAATCTATACTGATCTATTTCTCTAGGGGCTACCCCAGTTCCATAAAACCAAACTGAGCACTGTAGTGTGATTTTACTTTATCTTCCTGCTCTGTTCTACTAAAGTCCCAAGATTTTTCCTGTTAAATCCCCCAAAACAAGAAGAAATGGTTGAAATGTGGGTTCCTTCTTTTGCTCCTCTCTTCCTTGTGCCTCAAAATTTAGCCTTTCCTTCAACCCTGAACCATCCACTCTGACCTAGAGAACTCACACTTTCTTTATTTGGAAATGCCTCCAGGACCTCAGTAATTATAGCGGAGTCCCATAAGAGGCTGTACTAATATAAAATGCACATCCCCGCAGGATTGACAAGTGATGTGTTATTGCTAAAGTTAAAATAGGGGTAACTGTGTGCTTGGGTGTGGGGTAGGGGTTATATTTTCAGGGTAATTTTTCTGTAAATGTAAATCTAAAACTTCTCTAAATATAAAGTTAAAAAAAGAAAAAAAATCATGATAATTCAGGGAAGACAATGACCCAAAACTACCAAGACATGTGGAAATGCTATTCAGAAGGATGCTCAAACTATCATAGCTATCGCTTTGTGAATCATGGAAATGGGCATGAAAATGGCCAATGACCAAGTACAGAATAATGTCTAAATTTCTCAATCCAAAAAACCACTTTTGCCATCTCTTGTAATAGAAAAGAACTATGTTGGCAATTGAACTGGAATCATCGTACCTCCATTTTTTATTCCATTACACACCTCATGTAACATAAACTTTACCTATAAGACTTCATGATGAAACTGTGATTGTGTTAAATGAAAATAGAAAACGTAACTGAATGACCATAAAACAGGCATTGCCCTTATCACTGGAAAAAAATATAATATTGGTAATCTGTTAGCCATCCCCTCTCCTCCACATCTCACCTGTTATAAGGGATACCTGTGTCTACTATGAAAACTAGCACTGACTTAGACAACTAGAGCCCCAAACCAATTAGGTCACACACTCATACAGACTATGAAACTAATCTAAAATGGGTTGAAAGTATACTTGTTCTCCTTCATGACCATCTGAATGGTTTTCATGGAAGTCTGTATCAGTACAGCTATTTCCAGAAAGCACAAAATTGTCTCTAAACTGCCTGCTTGAAAGTGTCCAGCCAGATTGGGGTGCTGTTTTCTGGGTAGCACTGTTTCACCTGTCATTAGACTACCTTCCTTTTGAAGAGTATTTTATACTTTATCAATAATTTCTGTATGTTTTTGAGCATTAAAACAATGCCACAAGGTAGATAGTAGGAGGGATGGAATAATCCACAGATTACACATGAGGAAGACTAGACTGGAAGAGTTTAAGCCATCTAGTTTGAAATCAAGCTTTAAACGTAGAACATGAGATCCAAGTTCTACGCTCTGTCCTATATCTTGGTTAGCATGTGATTTCACTTTTTCCCAAAGACTCAGGGGTGACTCAAAACATTACATTGAAACTGTAATGAATTTAGTTGGCAATCTGAGCTTATTACTTTTTTTTCTTCTAAATATGGGCAGCAGAATGTATATGCCCTGTGTGCACAATGGGAAATTTAATGGGTTAAGTTTTATTCAAAGTTAAAATTTTATCAAACCTGAATCAAGCTCCTCCTGTTTTCTTGTCTTTAATAAAATTAATACCTCTAGCTCATTTTTCAGTCTTTTTGCTGCTGTAAAATAGTCAATATGCTCTGCTATTATGATGTCATCATTCAGATCTCCCTAGTAAAATGTTTGTTTGCATTAATATCATGACAGAACTATTTTCATCTTGCAGATGTTAAGAAAATTTCCGATAAAATCATCAAAACAAGATACTCTCTTTTTTAATTGCAGTTACAGGCATACAGCAGACCCCACACCTTTGGAGTTTTCTTATTGCCAGATTTACAACGGGTGACTCTAGGGTCCCAGGTTATAAGTAAGGGCTCATCAAGGTTATACAACAGTTGGAGTTGTACAATGGATACTTTATTTTGTTTGGACAATGGATAACTTTATTTCTCTCTCAATTCTATATATTTCCCCAATATCCCATCAAATGATGATCTAGGTTAAGTATTCTGACAGTATGATCCCCTTTCTTTCTTTTTCATGATTACTTATTTAGTTGATGAGCGAAAGAAAAAGGAGCCCCAGCAAAATCCTCACCAGACACTTAACCAAGTATGAATTATTCTTGAAGAACCTTGGATTTACATATTTGAGGTTTTATTTTTATTTTTTTGAGGTACCAGGGACCAGGGACTGAACCTGGGACCTCGTATGTGGGAAGCTGGTGCTCAACCACTGAGCCATATCGGCTTCCCTGAGTTGCTTTTGTTTTCTTTCAGGAGGCACCAGGAATTGAACCCAGGACCTCCCATGTGGGAGACAGGCGTTCAAACACTTTAGCCACATCCGCTGCCCCAAATGCTGATTCTTGAACAATTATGTAGAGAACTATCCTCTCTTCCCTTTTTCTCCTATTCTTGTCTATAAGACTGGAGGAAAGTAGCAGGAATCAGTGAGCTGAGATACAGTAATATGGTGGCACGAACTTCCCATTGGCAAAGCTTTCCATTGTGCATGTGTGGCTTCAATTTCAGGGCAGGACTCCCCTTCCAATCTTGATTATAAAATACTCTAAGTAAAAATAAGATACAGTTGATTCTCATTATTTGCAGACTACTTATTTGCAAATTTGCCTAACTACTAAAATTTATTTGTAGCCTTCAAATTAATATTCACAGTGCTTTCATGTTCATTTGCAAGACATGTACCATATAGCAAAAAATATTGAGTTGCCCAATGTACACATTCCTAGCCAAGGTTAAACAAGGAGTCACTCTCCCTTCTTGTTTCACCTCTTGTAAACACTAGTCCTTTTCATGATATATTTAGTGCCAAGTTTTTCACACGTTTGTACCTTTTGTTGGTGATGGCACTGTTTAAAATGGCCCCTGAGCATGGCTCTGGAGGGGTCCTAAGCACAGGAAGGCTGTGTTGTGCCTTAGGGAGAAGCTATGTGTGTCAGAGAAGCTTCTTCTGGGGGTGAGTTTTAGTACTGTTGGCCGTGAATTCTTTAATGAATCAACAATATATATCAAATAAGGTGTCTTTAAGAAGGTTATGTATTGATCAGTTGATGGAAACATTGTGACCAGAGGCTCACAAGAACCTAACCCTGTATTTCCCCTGGGAGCAGTGGTTTAGTCTTCACTAATTCCATGGCCTAATGACCATGGATAACAAAAATCATTGTATTATATTTGCATTAGTAGAAGATATATTGTTTCAGCTGTCTACTGCTGCTTAATAAATTACCCCGAATTTAGTGGCTTAAAACAACTTACGTTCTCACAATTCATGGGCCAGGAATTCAGACAGGCCCTAGCAGGAGCATCCAGGGCTGCTTCCTCGCTCACAAGTGAGGTGGTGCCTCAGCCCACACGGCTCCAGTGGGGTTCTTAGTCTGGGCCTCAGTTAACCTCCGTTGGAGGGTGTTTTCGTTTGTTAAAAGCTGCTGGGAAGAATATACCAGAAATGGCTTTTACAATGGGAATTTATTTTGTTGAAAGCTTACAGTTCTAAGGCTGTGAAAGTGCTCAAATCAAGGCATCTTCAGATCCTTTTTCCCCCTGTTGCAGCTGTGGGAGATCAGGCACAGGGCAGAGCACAATGCCAGTCCACTAGACTCTTCTCTGGCCTTTGTAGTCTTCAGCTTTGGGCTTCTCCATCTGTGGCTTTTCTCTCTCCCAGGTTCCTCACTTCTGGAGGTTTCTCTCTGTCTCTGCAGCTTTTTTCCTGTGTCTGCAGGTTTTTATTTCTCTGTTTATAAAAGACTCCAGTAAGAGGATTAAGACCCAACTTGGGTCATACAATCTAGTCACAGGCCTTTACCTGAGGTAATTTAATCAAATGGTCCCACCTACAGTAGGTTTACATGCACAGGAATGCTTTACTTCTAAGACATGATCTAGAGTCCCCCTAGCTTCAAAGTGTCTCAGATGGGCTCCTCAGTTGCCCTCCATGTGGTATCAGGACCTGTCCTCCTTCACAGGGCCCCTCCTCATGGTCTTCCCATGTGGTCTCTTGGAGAAGGGTTGCCAGATGTCTCATGTGGCAGCTCAAGGGTTCAAGAGCACAAAAGTTGAAGCTGCCAGATACCCCCTTCCTAAGGTTTAGGTTCAGAACTCACACAGTGTCTCTTCTGTTGCATTCTGTCAGTTTAAGCAGGTCACAGGCCCAGGCAAGACTCAGTGGAAGGGGACTGCACATGTCATGAATCCTGGAGGTGGGATTCTTTCGGAGCAGTAACTGACTACCATAGTGATTAACCAGGCAGCAGGAGTCCTCAGCTTAAGCCTTGTCTATCAGTTGTCTGAGATGGACCTGTTTCATTGCATTCCTTCTCGAACCACCCCCTCACCCTCCCTCCTCCTTGGCCAACCCTTCATGTGCTGGGATCAGTTTGTGAGAGGCAATTCTGTGCCGATTCCGAGCATCTCTTCTCAGTTCTATATTCAGTGACCTCATTTCTGTTGCTTGAAATTGGCCACAATGGCATATTTCCACCACAGAAAATTGGCAAACACTAAGATTTTTTTTTTTTTTTGCTTATTTTGATAACCACTTTGTCAACACACCACTGTCCTCACTCCACTCCCACCTGCCTTGCATACCTTTCTAGCTTTCAATTAGCTTCATAAAGGATGGCCTGATGATCACTAAGGGCGTTTCCCCATGATGGGATGGTCATTTTATAACAAGCTAACCTTGACTTACAGGCTCATTTGGGTTAAAACCCTAGCCCTACTATTGACTAATTGTGTATTTTAGGCAAGTTATTTCACCATTCTCCAGTGAAACATAGGCAAATCATATAGGATGAGTATTAAATAAGTTGGAATATATTTTTGAAATGTAAAACAAAAATCTATTAGGTTTAGTAATGTTTGCTCTGAAGGCCTCTCTCTATGGATGGGGTAGCTGAAAGTCCCAAGGTTTTGGCCGGGGCCCTGGTTGGACCTTCCATATACAGTGTTCTTTACTCCACACAGGTAATCCTGGTAGGAGCAAAAGCCACCAAAGGCCCTGTTTTGGAGTGGCGGGCACAATTGCCAGAATTCGCTCCTGCACTGGCTGGGGGAGACGATAAGTGATGGCAGCACATCAGAACTCAATATCCTCAGACATGGGTTTAAACGCTAACACACACACACACCCATGTCTGAGGTTCCATCATTAATGATCTTTTCCTGCAGGTCGCCTGTAGATTTCCAAGATGCTTTCATCCCACAACAGTAGGAAAGAAAGCCCTCAAGGTTTTGCTTATGCAGGGTAAAAAGTAAACATTTACTAAAGGATTACTGCAATCACCCACAAGGAAAAATTATTCTACAAAGCAAAACTCTTAGCCCTTAATAGCTCTGGACTCACACATCATATAACGTATGTATTAAACTGCTGTTATGTGTAAATATGGTCAGTGGTTATCTTTTCAAACTAGAAATTTCAGCCCTGAAGCACCAGAATGGTGTAAATGTTCCAAAGTCACCAGTGTATATTTTATGTTGTGCAAATACTCAATGTTCATTCAAAAGTTTGACCCACATTGCAGGCCCAACAGGGAAAAATGAACCCAATGCATTTCTCTTACTTTCTTTGCTGTTTTTATGTTGCCAAACTAGAGACGGACAGTTTTTTATTTTTCAGTATTAGGGTGTGCTTTTCAGTAGAATAGCAGATAGAAACATCTGATCACAATGAGTAAAGTCTGCAGCAGCTCAAATTATAAACTTATGGCTCTGATACATAGGTCATAAAATGCTGAACATTAGCCAAAAATGTCAGTTGAAATAACTTGTTTTGGAGGAAGCTGCTAGCACTTAAGACAAGGTGTGGAATGCTCACAGCAAATGCAGTGGAGAAAGTTAAAATACAATAAAATAAAGTGAAATATGCAGCTTCAACTGCTCCATAAATGTAATAGAGTTGTGGGTTGGATTATTTTGATGGGGGGATGGGGCAGGAGGGAATCGTGTCCTTACATTCCTCTTCCTTGGGAAGATATGTTCAGGTTCTAAATTAAAGTTTGGTCCCATGGGCATTTGCAAATATAGGACCAATCTGCAAATGGATTTAGTTTTTGGTTACACTCTTAAACAAAGTAGGAAAGAAAAATAGATTCTTGAATTTTAGCTCACGATATTAATCTTACTTGCTAGAAACACAGTGGGTTTATAAGCAATATTTACATAGGCATTGCCTGTCTAAATTGATTTTTAAGTGCAATACTCAAATGCATGAGTCAAATCACTCCAATCATTGTTAAAATTAAAGCGAGGGACATTGTTAGGAGGTCATGGTGTCACATTTTTACAGCCTTTATATAAAGGCGCACAAGATGTAGATTCTTTTAATAAAGCCAGAGTGAGACAGTACACAGGTAGGTAGGAAGAGCTTAAAGGGAAGGAAAACAGAACCTTGAAATTGTAGCATAATTCTATACCCACAAGCTCAAGAATGAGCACAGGAAACAAATGCAAAGAAGCCAATTGCTACCTTAATTGTACCACCTATGTACCACAGTTGGTACACAGTACAGGAACGAGCCCCATGAGCACCTTGCTAACCCAGTTAAAGCTTTGTAGATACATGGGCTTCTGAAGACTCATGTTTCCAGGCTCCATTCCAATAAGGAACGACAAAACCAGGCCTGACCACTTAGAGTGTCATCACTGCCACAACTGGTCACACTTGTATTCAGGGAGTCCTCACAGGTTATATAGTGAAGGTAAGTCCTGGTCTAATGATTATCCACACACTTTTAAAAATAATGGGCCTTTCAAGGCTGCTGATACATCTACTGCAATTTTCAAACCTTTGGCAAATATCACTTTTTTTTTTGTTTTTAATAAAGTGCTTTAGTCACATACTGCATGAGGAAGCAAATGCATTGTAAATGACACACTTTCTTATTAGCTGATATAGTAATTCCTCCAACGTTCATAGTTTTTGCAATTGCCAGTGCTAAATTGTTGACATTAGGCCTTGGAAAATGCCACCAGAAGAAAATGCACTGATGAACTCTGAAAACTCAATGCAGGTTACTTTTCTAATGTCAAAGATAAAAGTAGATTAATAGTTTAATTAAACATGCTAGAGACTCTGGGTATTGGAGCTTTTATACCTTTGACCTCATGAAGGGCTGCCAGAGATCTAGGGAGGGTGAGTACTGCGGTTATATATTTATGATACACAGCTGACTTGAAAAGCATACCAAACTAGACAGAACTTGTAATTAACCAAAAGATCCAGTAAATTATGAGATCAATAAAATTTCTTGGGTGCCATAGTTTTCAGAACTAGTTAGTGCATTGCTAATTTATTGGCAAAAACTTCACGGACCTGCAAGGAAGATAAATAAAAATGCCTGGATATAAAAATAAATATGTGTGCTTGACAAATCTGAAATACACTGTTTACAGCTAATGAGGAGGCAACTGTGCAGTTTGCTATATGTTTTATATCTAAGCAGGGCAGAACATTAAAACCAATATAACTGATAACCTTGGTGCAAACAGCATAAGCCTCCATTTCCCATTATTCCCAAGAGATGGATTAATTAGTGCTTGTCAAATCCAGAGCAATCCCCCAGCTGTAAAACTAAGAGTAATTGAGAGACCATGAATAGCTTGGCCCTACTCCAAAAATATTTCACATCCATTTGGGGGGAAAATAGCACATACACCTATATGTGCAGTGTATATATTTCCTTAATTCCAGATACCTCTTAAAAACAAAACAAAGCAAACAAACAAAAAACCAAACACACTATTTTTTATCGGCTACAGTTCAAATATTCAAGAAATGCCTACTGTGTGGGGATCCAGAGAATAAAATACCTTGAGTTCACAAGTTAGTGGAGAGCAGAGACTGACAGAAGACATATTTCATCTCAACTACCAGTGATCATGATGGAAAAATATACCACAAGTTATGGAGGCCCAAAGAGGAGCACCTATCTGAACCTGGCAGGGAGGCCAAGGGGAGGAGTGGATAAATAAGAGCCTATTAAATATAACAATACAAAACAATACAATACAATATAAAATAATATAAATGGCTAGCCTATTTGACAAATAAATTCTTTTAACAGGAATGGTTTAGCGGGCCTTTGCGCCCACTGCTCCACACTCTTGGGTTACTCCCCATCACCTCTTCAACCTGACCAGCTCGGATGCATCCTGCACGTTTCGATTCTAAGGCTCCCTCCCCAGTGAGGCCATAATGACTCCAGTGGTGGTTTGAAGTGGTGTGTACCCTAGAAATACATGCTCTTAAATGTAATCCATTCCTGTGGGTGTGACACCATTATAAGTAGGACCTTTTGATGAGGCTACTTCAGTTAAGGTGCGGCCCACCTCATTCAGGATGGGTCTTAATCCTATTACTGGAGGCCTTTATAAGCAGAATGGAATTCAGGCACAGAGGGAAAAAAACAAAAAACAAAAACAGGATGCAAGAGGCTGGACATTGACAGAACCCTGAAGAGAAGGGAGAGATTTCATAATGCCACTGTCATGTGCCTTGCCACGTGACAGGGGAGCCAAGGGTTTCTGGCAGCCAGAATGCCACAGTCTTTGGAGAGAAAGCATTGCCTTGACAATGCCTTGATTTGGACTTTCTCTTAGCTAATCACTTCCATTTTTTAAACCAGCCCATTTCATGGTATTTGCTTGAGCAGCCAGGTGACGACAACAATTCCCTTCCAGTTAAATCTGGTCCTGAATCCTGCCCCTTCCATTCCCTCTCACAGTACCCTGTTGGTCTCCTTGATGGCTTTACCTTATTCTGTGACTGTTGCTATTCTTGTCTTTCAGTAATTATTCATCTATCTTTCTCTCTAACCCCTTGCTACTTAAAGTGTGATCCATCCCCAATGCCATCTGCATAGTTAGAAATGCAGCCTCTGGCCCCACCTCAGACCCATGGAATCTGAATCTACATTTCAGCAAGTTCCCAGGTGATTCGTATGCCCTTAAGTGTGAGAAAAAATGATATAGAGTCTTTCTCATTCCAGTACAATAATCCCTGGTTAAATGTGACTACTCAAATTAAGATTAATTAAAAAAAAATTTTTTAAAGCAGTTCTTCACTCAGCACATGTCAAATGCTCAGTAGCTACCTGGGCTAATGACTAATGCATTGGACAATGTGGATATAGAACATCCCCATCAAGCTAAAGAATTCTATTGGGTGTCTTTGAAATCAAAGGCCACACCATTTTTTTAATGCTTACTTACTCTGCACCCAGCATCTACTGTGCATTGAGCAGTAAGTACAGAAATGCAATTTTTTTTTCTTAAATATAATGAATGAAAATGTTAAAGTACCTCAAACATATCTGGCACCACAGGTGAAAAATAAATGCTTTTGTTCTTCCTTCCCTATTACCTATGATATGCAAAATGTCTCTAGAATATGGACCACGGTCAGCTGCTAAGCAGGCTTCATCATAAACGTGCAAACTGTTCTTTCCCTTTCCTTCTTTCCTTCTTTTCCTCTCTATCTCTCTCTGTCTCTTTCCTTAAATAGAAACTGGGGTTTCATTTTCTGGAGATCAGGATTTAGTAGGACTGGTGGTGGTGGGGGCAACTTCTGAAATTTCATTTGATTTAGTCACATGTTTTTAGATTTTATAGTTTGGACAGTTGAAATTCCAACCTTTCCCTGGGAGCTTGCTTGATTTTCCCTCCCTGATAAGCATGCATTAAAAATCATTTGGGATTTATTTTTAAATGAAGAATCAGAACATACAGGAGCAAATGCCAGAAAACTCAACTCAAAGCAGTTTTAAGAAAATAAAGCATAATATATAGACTCCTATTTCTGAAATGGTTGGGGAAGAGGCAAGGTAGAATCAGATGTCAGCAGGATCTGATCCCTTCCCATCTTCCAGAATTAATTTCCTTGACATCATTTTCATTCTTGATCTCCATGTGGTAATTAGATGGTGTCCAAGACCTCCAGTCCTCTCTTCTTCTAAGTCACATCCAGCAAGAAAAGGACAGATGGCTTCTGTCTCTACAATCTCAGCAAAAGTTACCTTGCACCCCCACTGGTTTTAGCTGGGTTACATGCCATCTCTGACCAATCACAACTAATTGTCTTGCTCATTGGCCAGACCTGAGTCACATGTATAACCCCAGAGGCCACCCCATCCGAATATCATGGAATGAGAGTGGAAGAGTGGTTCCCAAGAGGACAATCAGGGCACTATTTCAGGGCAAAAATGAACAGATTCTGGGTTATAAAACAACAGCTGTCTACTACATGCCACTTAACTTCCTTTAAAACGAATGAATGGATGAATAAATACATAAATAAATGTGTGTGTATACAGACTAGAACAGATTTTGAATTTGAACTAGAATTAAACTAGCATTACTAATTACTGTTTAGGGCTGAGAAATGAAGAATCTCTAATCTAGGCTCAAAACCAAAACCAATTATAATTAGACCTATTAATATATATTCTAATGTCTATTCTTTCATCAGTGCACAGGCAATTCACAAGCACAGATTTTAAATCTACTCCAGACCCACGGGAGACTTAACTTCATGCCGCCGGGCAGGCTCTACTAATTCCTTTTGATGTAAGCAGCTTATTGAACCCCAGATCCTTAGCATCATGAGTGTCTGAAACTCAAGTTACCAGCAGGTCTTTCTATCCCTATGGAAGGATTTCTTTATGAAATGCTGTTGTGTTCCTTCTCTGGGACAGTATTTTCAGTTGACAAGGCACACTAGGACAAAATGAAATAATTCAGTCCAACAATTCAGTGTAAAACTACAAGCCAAGACTTCAGCAGTGGCTGCAACTTACCAGAATTTGATTTCAAGAAGAGGAGTTCAGAGGCTCAAGCGAACTCATTTTTAGTACTCACGAGTTGTAGATCTCAGCATTCCAACAGGAAGAAGGGGACTGGATCCATGGGGTGCTTTGTTTACTCCCCCTGAGTCCTCCCCCACAAAACTGATGGGGACCATCTAGATGTCAGCTGTAGGCCAGGGATATTTTTCACAATCACAGGATGCTAGAGCTTGAAGGGGCTTCCCACATCAACTAGTCAGTATTTTCATATTTTGCTCCACTAATGCCTTAAGGGTTTCATGGACACATGTTACAGGCATCCTCTCTGGGGACAGAAGGCCAAGCAGGCAGTGATTTCGATTCCTATCCGCCCTTCAAGTATAGCATTCATGTTTGATATATTTTATTTCTTGAGATTTATCTAAGACTTAATTTTTCTCTGAATGTGGGGCTCAGCTGTTACAAAAGTATAGGAAGGAATATAGGCAGTTGGTGGAATCCATTAAAAAATAAGGTGGCTCCTCCACGTACTGATATAATGATCTCCATAATCTATTGCCAACTGAAAGACCAAGGTGCAGAAAGAGTTGAATAGATGTACCAGTAATGGAGAAAACAAAACCACACACACTGAACTGCACATGGAACAATTCTGGAAAGATATATAAGAACCTGATAGCAGTTGTTTCTGAGGCAGGGTCCTGGAGTTCAGGTCAGAGGCAAATTGGGTATTTCTTTTCATTAATACAGTTCTATATCATTATCATTTGAATGCTTTATTTACATTAATTTTTCTTTTTTTAAAATATGTACCTCCAAAATGTTTGAAAACCATGGACCTAGCTCAACTTCTTCACTTTACAAACGGTATGTCAGGCCTTGCTCAGTTCTGCCTGGGATAGCCTCTAAGGCAGAGGGAGATGGCGTGAGGATGATAAAAAGCTGTCAGGCCTGGGTTGTATGGCTGGTTTGTGGCAAAATTACTACCTCACATGGTAGCACAGCTACTGTTATGGTTTCCTTTTGGCAAAGTGGGAGAGGCCTCTTTTTCAGTAGTCTCTCAAAGCTGATGGATTTCTCACGCAGGTTGCTATCACCTTTACCCTGGGCAGGATACCAGGAGAAAAAGAAGGCAGACACTGGGAAGTTGTGCTCCCTCAGCATTACCTGTGGTCTAGCTGTTCCCATGTCCTTTATGATGCTCAATGATGCTTCTGATCAGCATTGTTCAGCGCCAGTGAACTCCCCCACCTCTGGAATCTGGCCACGTTACTTGCTTGGGTCAATGGACCATTAACAAATGTACTGCAAGCAAAAGCTTGAAAAGTGTCATGCATTGGGGCTGTCCTTTCTGTGCTTTTGGAACTCAGGCACTGTATAAATGAGTCTGAGTGAGTCAGTTGGAGGACGAGATGCCAGGCTGAAGAGAAACTACACCCACCAGCACTGTGACATACAACTGGGGATGTAAATCACCTTCTCATTGAGAGACATGTTTCTCCTTTGTGGCGCCAGATCAGGCAGGCCCTTCTATTGGAAATAGCCATGCTTACAGAACGCCATCCCAGATTATCCAACAGCCAGCTGACCAATTGGCTGGCAACCATTGTATAGAAAAGCCTAGGCAGGGATCAGATGAGCCAGCCTACATCAGATCAAAAGCTAAACAGAATGGTTGTTGTTTTAAGCTACTAATTCTTTGTTGTTTTTATACAGCAAAACTGACTGATACATTTTATTTTATCATAGAACACAACCAGGTCTTCAGCCCAAGATAAGAGAGGTGATAAAATCCGATCACTAATGTGATCAAGTATCTTGGCCAAAGTCAAGCAGTCTCAGAGCTATGGCTAAAATCCAGGCCTCCTGACTCCACACTGAAACCTCTATCACACTTTACCCTCAAAGCATAGAACATGCTATTCAGTATGTCAACTGAAAAGTTAAAAAGGAATGGCATTGAGATACTTGTTCTAGGGTCTATATTCTCCAAGGCATGCATTAGGTGTCTTTATTTCCAAACTAGAGTCTTTAACATTTCTCTCTGGAAGCTTCTTGAACTTATGAGAAACATCTTAGATTTATTTGGAATGAAAAATGAATTGGTAAGGATATGTCACAGCAATGGATAATCAGGAGGATTTTGCCTAGAAAAGTGTCCTTGACATGGAGGAAACAAGTACTTAGGAGAGCCCTTTGACTTTGTGAGAGTCCTAAAGATTCGTTTTCTAGATATTTCAAGTTTGTCAGTTGACGTTTGCCTTGTGACACCACGGTGGGGAGTGAAAGAAGCCCCTTGAAGGATAGTAAACTTCAGCTACTGCTTCTCTTTGAAGACCCCATTCTAGCCTTAGCAGCGCTAGCCTCCTGTTTGTAGCAGGGCTCATGGCACTCTCACATTTCAGGGGGGCATGTCACACCAGCGGAATTTTCTTTGCATTAGAGGCTGAAAGCTCAGTAAAGTATTCCACAGCCCTGCAGGGCATGAGTGGTCATCTCACCTTACTATCAGTTGCTTTGGGGCTTCCTCTGCTTTAACCTTTTCAATCCAGACAGGCGGGCTGTTCCTGCTTACTCTGAAAGGAAACATTTGCAGGGCAGGAAAAGGTCCTATTACCTACTGATTAAAATCACAGGGGTCAAGGAGAGGCCATTGCTTATTAACTAGAGGACTTTAGTAATTCACTTAACCTCTCTTAGCCTTAGATATCTTATCTCTAAAAGATAGTAAAAGTGTCCACTTCTAGTCTATTGTGAGGATTAAACCACATAATAGGTGCCCGTTATACTGTAAGCACTCAATGACTCAATATATGTTTATAAAAGAAAATAAAAAGCCAGTTGCTGGCAACACTCTCCATCTCCAGTTTTTACCCAGCCTACCTCCCACTTGCTCTCTAAGCTCCTTGTTCTATACTCTACCTCTTGGTTTTTATTTATATCTTTCTAGTTTGGGCAGCTTTGAAATAATTCTGACAGTCTTGGCCCTACTCTAGCTAGGCAAGTTCTCTAATGACACCCCATCCCCTCCCCCCAATTTCCAAGTAACTGGCTCAAGGTGCTCTTCCAGGGGTAAGGATTCCATATTATTCACTTAATTTTCATTTTTCTCCCCCCTCGCTTCACTAGTTTGTCCATTCTTTCCTCATTTAACTTATTCCCTGGGTTTGCCCTTTCATATCGTGTTATACATTCAAACTGTATAAACTCAAACTATTGGATTTAAACTTAGAGGAGGCTTTCAAATTTTTGTTTGGATTAGCAAACAACCCCCACCCTGAAATATCAGGGAGGGATGATGTGATTGTTACAGATACTGCGACACCACTGACCATTCCAAGGCTAGAAGAGGTCCTGGCTACATAAATCAGCTTAGGCTAAGCCTGGGAAAATACCGTAGAGTTACAAACAATGCCTCTGCAATTAGGTATCATCATCAGGAAACACATACACTCAACCCCACTCTTTGCATGGATGCAATAATATTTACCAAGGCTTGAATAAGCAACCTCCTGTTGCACTACAAAATTATAATTCAGCAGACAATATTGCCACCAAATGAGCAGTAATTTTACATGGGTACTTTGACCTCATTTCCATCCAGGTACAATGTAGTTCTCTTTTCCCAAAGGTCTCTAATAGCAAGCTAGCTACTTCTGAGCAGCAGAGTTGGACCTCACTTTACTAGTATGTTAAGAAAAAAGGTTTGGAGTATGTATTGTTTTAGGTTCCTTCTAACTCTAAATTGCTCTGATTTTTCTAAATTTCTTTTATCTTCGTAGGCTTTTAATGTGTATGTAGGGCTAGACAGTCACCATTTCTATGCCGTGCTCTCTTCAAACACAACTTCTTTAAAAAAAAAAAGATATAAAAGAAAATCCTTTACAAAAGAATGCTAGCTTATATATGTGGAAGGAAGGACAGAGTTAGAGAACCTCCATGTTTCAAGCCCTACTGTAGCAATTCAAGACGAGGCTCATCAATAGAAACTTTAGGTTTGGGTAAAAAACCTACACAATGATGCCAAAATAGCATACAATAGGTTACTTATTTACTGCAAAGAGTTTTTCTTTCCAATAGAGACAATCTGGTGATCACTAACATAGGCAAGTGATGAAGTAAATAGCATCACTAATAACATTAGGGACCTCCTAATGTGAATGAAGTAAACAGTATAACCTATGAAGTTTTCTTGCCCCAATTTTTTAAACCTGAGACTAAACCTCAAGATGTAACTCCCAGGCTATAAGAAGTAGAGAGGATAGAGGAGCATGCTATACAGCTCCTTAAGGTAGTCATCAGAAAAATCCAGAATATGGGGCTCTGCAAAAAGAGGGCAGCACCGTTCTAGGGAGAAGAAACTAAAGGCTCATAAAACCCAAATGCAGGGCTTAAACCTTGATTGGACAATGGTTCCAAAAGCAATAACCAAAAAGCCATAAAAGGGATTTGTGGATCAATTGGGGAAATTCAAATATGGCTGGGAATTAGGTGATATAGCATTGTTGTCCATTTTGGGGGATATTATAATGGTATGATTGTATAGTAGAATACCTGTATTTTCAGAAATGTATGCTGAAGTGTTTGGGGTGAATTGTCATGATTTCTCTACTTGCCTTCACACAATAGATGGATGGAGGGAGGGATGGAGGGATGGATGGGTAGATGGAGAAAGAAAACAAAGACAGAAAAATGCAATTTTTGAATCTAGATGGAGTGCATATGGTGTTTGTTGCACTATCTTTCAATTTTTCTTTTTATTTTCAATTTTCAATTTATAATAAATAAATTGGAGAAAATATACCTTTCTCCATGAAAAAAAGATAATTGTAAGAGTGAATACGGTTCTGAGCAATGAAGAGCGATCGACCCCTTTCATGGCCTTTGTTATTCTGTGCTACACTGTTATCCACTAGAATGTGACTTTCCTGAGGGCAAGGGCTAAGTTGCTTTACTGTAACATCTCTACTGCCCTGCACGTGGTTAACATGCACATTGAATTTAATTGAAATTCATCTGCTTCACAGATTGATGCAGATAACACAGCCTTATTTTTGATATATAGTGATGAAACCTAACATTAAAAATTCTGAGTTCGGAATACACGGAAATCAATATTAAGTATAGTTAGAAAATTAATGCATAAATCTTTCCCAGAGTCAAACGATATTCTTAACATCTGGCACCAGAATTCCTCCACAGGAAGGACAGGAGTCTTTATTTACGGAAGTGCCTTGATGAACAATTATGTGTGAAAAGACAAGACACTAAAGCAGGCTGTAGAAGGATAGAGGAGAGAAAATAAGAGAGTTCAGCCCCTCTGGATAAGAGATGGGAGGGATTGATTGGTAGATTATTATTGACTTAGCCCTCTCCTCCTCCTCTGAAGTTGCAGAAAGGTCCAAGAAATTCTTCTCTTTAAGCAAGAGCAGTCTAGGACTCAATTTCAAATTCTTTGCCTTTGTATTAGTCAGGGTTCTCTAGAGAAACAGAACCAACAGAAGATATCTGTCAATAGTATGCGATTTAAGAAGAGTCTCACATGACCGTGGGAATACACAAGTCCAGGTTCTGCAGGCAGGCTGCAAACCAGGGGCTTCAATGAAAGTCCAGTGAAGGTCCTTGACAAGTTTCCAGGAGACACTGTCCAAAGAGGAGCTGGGAAATTCTTTGTGAATGCTGAAATCACTTCCCCTTGTAAGGAATTCAACTGATTGGATAAAGCATCACTCATTGCTGACAGCAATCTTCCTGGCTGATGTAGATATAATCAGCTTTGTATGCAGTAAACTCACTGGTAACTAAAGTCCATAAATGTCCTTGTATTACAATTAGCCCAGTGCTTGCTTGACCAAACAACTGGGCACAATTACCTTGCTGAGTTGACACATTAGCCTAACCATTCTTTCTGAGACCTAAGCTACTCTCTGTGTCCCCAAACTTCCAGTCTGGTAATGCAACGTGGAGGTGAACCAAATTTATGAAGGTTTTAAGGAATCAAGACAACTACAGGTAAATTCAGTTAAAATATAATTGAACTTCCATGATAATTACATGGGTATTCATTTACTTTTCCATTAATCTTTATCACTTTTAAAAATATAATGATGACTTTCACCATTATTTTTACAGCAGCAAATATACTGTTATTTCAAAGAGAAATAAGATAAAGATGAAGACCTGGGAGGCCAGTTCATCAACAAGGCAGGGCTTCACCAGGTGGCATGACTTTAAGGAGGCTCACCACAGGCTGGGGTCTTATTTTGGACCTCTTTGTCAGGTACCCAGAGATGATGAAATTTTAGAGTATTGCACCTCATATGCATAAACAAGAATTCCAAATTTTTGATTCATAATCGTAGAGATCTCTTGCTAGAATAACTATTGCTGCCTCTTCTAACCAGAATCATAACTCCTGGAGGAACAGACCAGAATTCAGAGGGTTTCCTGATAACCATGAGATCAGGACAAGAGAATGGGATGCATCAAGCTAGAAGTACGATTTGATTGGCCATCTCTTCCCCATAGTTCTTTTTCTTTCCAGGGACTTAAGTATACTTTCTGCTGGGTTCCGAATAGGGTAAACATTGCTGATCCTTATTCTTTACTAATCACCCTCTAGAGGTCTATTTCAACCCAACTGACCCATTTCAGTTCCCATTGTGGTCATTATACTCCAGCCCTACTTTTCCAGCCCCCCATCCATGCAAATTCTCAAAGATTCTCATCAAATTTGCAGAGACAATTCTGTGAATTACACAGAGTAGATAATATTTACAATTTTGTGTGGATTTTAGTGTTTAGCTGTTAGAGGCTAGTTAGGTTTCACCCTATTACCAAGTTATTTATTGAGGGGTGCAGCATACCCCACTGTCAACCAAGGTACCAACAAAATTGTATGGCCACCTATAATCTTAAATCTGAGGCTTTCAAAGCAAATTAAAAGAGAGGCACAAAAATAATTCCTTTAGAAACTTCAGAACTGGTACACAAATGCTTGATAACGTTCGACCAAATTAAACATTAGCTCAAACAGTCGGAAATTGTTTAGAAATAAAACATGCAGCACAGAACTAGCAGAAAGCAAATTATCCCCCTTTCCAATTCTCTTTCAAGCCTTTGCATTGTGTCAAGGAGAAAGTCTTCTATGCATAAGCCTTTATCAACAGTATAGCCCTGACTAATATCCTTTATATGATTCAACCTTATATAAGGTGCTGTCCACAGGATCCATAAAATCATCTTGGGGGCACCATATCACACTTGGAAACATAGCCCATGGGAAATTGAATTATTGCCTCCAGTTCTTCTTTTGGACACACACACACACACACAGATTCCCTAACACCTGTATCGAGTCTCTGCTATGTGGCTTCGCAGCTCCTCCCGCTAAAGGTAGAGTATACTTTCCCATGCCCTGACTTTGGGTTTGACCATGTGACTTGTTGTGACCAATGGGATGACAGAAGTTGTACAGCAAGCAGAGGCTTGGAAAGGTGTTTGTGTAATTGTGCTTTCCTCTAGCACTGTAGCATCACAATGGAAAAGAGCTTCTCCTGGGTAGCTATTGCTCCTCAGCCTGAGGAACCAACATAAGTACATAAGGATTTGAGCACAACTCGCAGTGAGGAGCTGAGCACAGCTGGACACAAGCTGAGGCAGAGCCAATGAACCCAACTCAGCTGAGGTCAGCCAGCCCCAGCCAATTCTCAGACACATGAGCGAGAGTAAGTGATTGTGGTTTTTAGCCTCCGATTTTGAAAGCAGTGTTGTACAAAAACAGTGGACTGGTACACTGACTAAACTCAAAGTAATTACCCCAATTATGGAATCTCAATCACCTACTTCAAGAGGTATTTTGGTGCTTTTTAAACCATACGCCATCAAAGAGAAGGATTCACTGTGCTCACTCAGGAGGCTGCATTTGTTCTTATCTAGTTGGATCATCTCATCTAGTCCTGTCTGTTGTTCGATTCTTCCCTGAAGGTTCAATTCCTCTTTTTCTCTCCCTTTTTCCTCCTAACAAAGTAAGACTTGTCTGAATTTTCCCAGGACTCGTGGCTATATATTTATTTGGAAGTCACAACTGCTTAGTCTAGGTGCAGACTCAAGCTGAGGGTGATTTCTTTAATTTAGTCCTAGGGTTTACTGCTGATCGGAATTACCAAAGCATCACACTCATGATTTATGACGCAGAGAGATTGACCAACTGATTTATACCCTGCAAACCATGAGTTATATCTTATAGGGCAACAGCCAAGATTTCAAGAGACAAGGACACCCGTGAAGCCATCATTATATGCACCACTATGATTAGACTTCGGCTGGCGAGGAAGCAGTGTGCACTGCTTTTGCCCCATTTCTATTTTCATGGTTGGTATATTGAAGACTGATAGGCTTAGCAGGAGGAAAGAGGCCCACTGGAATTCACATTCACAGTGGAGGAAATGCTACTTGTTCTTAGATATTTAGGGGGCTATAGACCAAGAGGTAACTCTGTTTAGCAGTTTGAAAATGGGGACCACTGGACTAAACAAGAGAATGGAAATGTTTTGTTTGGCCTATATGAGTCCCCACAGGGCTTTGTTTAGTTTATTTGCTTTAAATTTTGAATTTGAATTTAATTCAAAATTAGTGGCTAACATTTAACACTGGAGACACCATATAAAAATCCAGGTTCTGACTTCTTTAGAAAAATAAAAAGATCTGGCAATACTGAGGCTTCACTACCCCTTTCTCCAATTTTTACCCCAAAATTGTCAGCTGCTCAAAGAAGCAGAAGACCCCTTTTAGAGGGAATATGAGCTCACTGTTCAATTTCCCTTTTGGGAGTTTAATGATTGATTAGTCTTATATCCACCTTACTTCCCTTGCTTTTCCATTTTTTTTCTTGCCCCATTAAATATTTTTATTTATTAATCATGCATTAAAGGGGGAAAATAAGATAAAAGTTTTTATCACTTGGTTATACTTTCAACAAGTATTATTATCTATTGAGTGCCTACTCTGTGCCAGACACTATGCTAAGTACCAAAGATGAAAGCGGGGGTTCTTAACAAGGGGTCCGTGAGCTTGAATTGAAATTCAAAAGGCCATTATTCTTGTGGGGCCGTGTTGGTGTGGGTGTGATATATTTATTAAACAATACACAGTATAGTGTGGACTTAGTAAGGGGTCTGTGGTTCTCACCTGACTGGCAAAGGGATCTATGGAACAAAAAAGGTTAAGAACCCCAGGATTAAAGGGAAACAAGACCCAACTGTAGCCCTTCTGAAACACAGAGTCTACTATGGCAATTCTCATGCTTTACCATGGCTATAAATGAATTCAGGAGGCAAATGCCCATATTTTGAGGTACCATTCCCACAGATACTGAAGCAGTAGATATTGAGTGGAGAACAGGAATAAGCATTGTAATAAAGGTAATTTTATTACGCATGAGGTGGGGACCACTCTGAAAAGTAATAAACAGGCAATTCCAGCACCACATGAGCTGGGGTAAACCAGGGGATTAGCTAAATCCTTGGGTTAGTTCCAGACCAATCTAGAGAGAGACAACTTCAATGTGGGTAATCCGTAGGAAGTTAGATGAAGAGGTTATGGAATGGGAAACTGCAAGTGAATCCTGAGAATATGGGAGAAGTTGGAAACTATGAGGTAGAGAGGCAAACTAGGGTCAAATTATTAAGAGTTGTAATAAAAGCAAATATAGTCATAACAGCTAAAACGCTTATAAGCTGTTGACTACACTACGAGGGTGGCATGCGTTATTTCATTTCAGCTTTACAACAATGCAAGTAAGATGTATGTGACATCACTGACCTAACTTTACAGAAGAGGAAACTGAGGTTTAAGGGTTTAAGCCAGGGTCTCTCAACCTCAGCACTATTGCCATTTTGAGCCAGATAATCCTTGGATGTGGAAGGCTGTCCTGGCCATTATAGAGTATTTAGGAGCATCCCTGGTTCCTACCCACTAAATACCAGTAGAACCTCCCCTGCAGCATGACAAACCAAAATGTATCTAGACAGTGCCAAACATTATTTCAAAAGAGAGAATACTCCTTGGTAAAAGCCTCAGTACAAAACAAGGAAAAACAAGCTAAAGGCTTTTATTTAAAAGAATAGAATAGAATCCAATTAAACATGGTATTCATGGGCCCAGATGTATGGCTTGACCTGCTAATGGAGGTCTGGAGATGGGGGAAAGAAAAGTCATACATATACGCACCGCCGTCCATGCCTGCGGTTGCTGCAATCTTACCCGGGGATGCCTTAAAGTAAATGTGACATTATGCACATCTTAGCATCCATTTTCTCAGCAGGAAGTGTAAGATAAAGAGGTCCAATCAGTATGTTAAAATAAGATCTGATGCAGGGGAGGAAAAAAATGTTCAGATCATAAGAAATTCATCTCAAGGAAATTAAAAGCCTTACATACGGCATATGATTACTGACACCAAAGTCCTGCTGTTGTGCTTTTGAAGGACTTTAAGAGATGCTTTCTATTTGCGAAATAAATCTGTAAAACTCTATCACTGTTGCCGGTGTCTGTGCTTCAGAGGGAAAATGTGGATGCCTGAATAGCATCATCAAACTTTCTCAACTGATGATTTGTTGGATAAAAACAATTTGCTTAAATTAACACATGTCAATTGAAAACAGTTTTGCTGGTTACTTTTTCTATGCTTTTGTTGTCCTCTATTCTTTCCAAGTAAACTGACAAAATTGAATCATATGGGTTTTAACTGGCTTGAAATTAATCAATAAACACATCATACCAATACCTTTTCTTTCTTCTTCCCTCATTTTTTCCTTCCTCCTCTCTTTCTTCATTTTTTTACCTTCTTTCTCCCTCTCTCTTTCTCCCCCTTTTTCTTTTCATCATGGCTTCCTTTCTTCAGTCAACTATTCACTTATTCATTCATTCTCTTAGTTAATATTTACTAAGTACCTACTACTATATGCCAGACACTCTATAATGCTCTAGGCGTATAATAATCAAAATAGACTCAGCCCCTGACTTCAGGGAACTTGAAATCTAGAGAGGGAAGTAGCTAGTAATCAAAATATCACTCAGGCAAAGTAAAACTGCAATTCTAATGAGAATGCTATGACTGTTTCCATGAAAGCCTCTAATAGGAGACTCTCATCTCTTCTGAAAGTCAGGGAGGGTGTACCTGAGATAATACCTGAAGGATAAGGAGAAGATAACCAGGTAAGAAAGAGGAAAGCATTCCAGGACATGGAGACAACATGGGACGTGCACACACACACAGCCCTTGATGGTGGGGGAATGGTACATTTGAGGAACTGAAAGAAGATGGGTAAAGGGCACGGAGTGAGGGCAAAAATGGCGAGGTAGGTGGCGACAAGCCTCTGGTCCCAATCACGTATCAAGTTTTGTCCTAATCCTAAGAGCAATGGGCAAGCAAAAAAACTTTCCCTTTTGCAAGTTATTTGCTTCTATAGAAGACAAATATGCAAAAAGCAATAAGTGATATGATAAGATCTGATCTTAAAAATAAGTAGAAATAACCAAGGTGTCCTGCATTCACAAACCACGACCTGAATTATCTACTTTGAACCACTGTGTTTTTAAATTGGTTTCTAAGTTCAGACACAGTGGAGAGTAAGTATGGTAACTGATGTCCAATGAAAACTAGATCTCACTAAACTTGACCCTTCAAAAAACTATTAGACATGATAATACATATGTATCAGATCAAATTTGCATTTAACCTTTAAGAGTCAAGAATTGAAGGCAAACATTTTACTTTGTATGTTAAGAAACTATTTAGGCATGTTTGATTCCTGAATCACTTTTTATATTCTCTTCCAGCCAGGACAATCAATAGGATCTTGACTGAGATTGCTGTGGACCTTTGATGATGTGGTACCCTGAGAAATCCTGAATTTCCCGATCATATCATAGGGCCTCTATAGCTAAAATCATCTCCCATCAGCACACAAACCGGCTGGTTTGACAGATGTAGGAGAGTCTAGCCACACTGACCATTTAACCAGTGAAGATAAACTAATACAACTTGTCTTCAGGGCTCCTGGACAGGAAATCCTGATTCCACTTTCCAAACAGTTGAGTAGTACATTTTTGTGTTTACTTAAGCTATAGTGTGGGCCATTGAGAAGGTGTGTAAGCGTTTGTCAGGCCTGGGTCCCACAGAGCTGAGCCTTGCAGAGAATATAACATCTGGAAAAGAAAGTTTCTTTGGAGAGCAGATAATATAAATAACCCTGTGGGGGGCCACCAGAACGGGTAGCGATGGTAGGTCCGTGACTGAGGAAGCTGGTGGCAGAGATGCTGCCATGGTAACTGCTGGTCCAGCTTCCCTGTTTGCTCTGATGACCGCTGGTCCACCTCGTCACCGTTTGGACCCTCCTGGCCACTGTCAGTCCTCCTCCACCTCCAGTCGTGCACCTCTTGAGAGAAGCCTTTAGACTGACCCAACAGAGAGAGGCCCCAAACCCTGAGGCCCACCAGACAGATGCCTCCGTTTTTGCCAAGTGGGTGGTCCCTGCCCATAATAAATAATCTAAGGAATCAGTGACATAGTAGGATGTGCAAGAAACAAGTTCATAGAGGAAAGCAGTAATGAATTTAAGGAAGTATATGAAAATACCTAACTGGTTTCCCTCAATACTCCCTAAGCATAATCCCATAGAAAGCTTGGTGCTTCCAAGGTAGAGAAGGCCAAGCACTAAGCAGTTTTTAAAGGATCTGGTGAGTTTTACAGAACAAAATGGAAATGCTTAAATAATGGGAAAAAAATAAAACACTGGTTTTGTTTTGTCTATCACTTTTATTTTATTTTAAAAGAGTAATTTCAAACACTATTTTAAGTATATTACATTATTATAATATTGGGAAAAGGACTATTATTAGCTCCTTTTGGCAAATGAAGAAATAAAGGTTAAGAAAAATCTTGTAATCACCCTTGATTTACCTAAGGTTACAAAAATAATGATTAAGACTCTGTTAAATAGAGCTCTGGCTTGCAGTACAAGACTGCTAGATAAAGCAATTTTTCTGTAAAACATTTAATCATTAAGGACAATATAAACTCTTTTTTTTTTTTTTTTTTTTTTTTACCATTAGAGTTTAAGCATATTTTTAAGAAGAAAAAGAAACACTTCACTTTTTTGGTAAAGAATGGTCAAACACTAGCAACTCTGAAATGGTGTTGATTTAAGAAAGCATGATTTCCTAAGAAAGAGCCAGAAGTGCTTCGTTCACCCATCTGCAAAATATAGCCAAATGAGATTTCTCTTTGTGTCATCACTTTACAAGTTACCTTATGCTTTAACACTTTGAAAGAATTGAAAGCAAAAGAAAGTAAGGAATCAAAGATTATCAGAAGAAATCATGAAATTGCTATAATTTTTAATAAAGAGGAGATGTGTATGTTTATGGACCGTGATTAATTTTGCTCAGTTTTGGGATAATTTCAGTATCTTCCCTGTAGTCAGTCATATTAACTAATTTCTTTCTGCTTTCTTCTTCCTCCTGTCCTTTCTCTTATTCTTGCCAGCCTCCAAATCCATCTCTCCTTCCTTTTTCCCTCCCTCCTTCCTTCCCTTCCTTGCCAAGCACAGAAACCAGAGACCTGAAGAGGTAAAGTTTCAGAAATCAAAATCTAAAAAATCTTTATTTCACCATATAATGTATTTACAGTTGTTAAGAAAATAGCCAGATTTCAAGATATCATTTCTTCTGTTTTCTAATCCCCTTATAGTTTCTTCCTGCTTTTACCAAAACTTGGTAGCAGGATCCATTCTTGGGAGTAGGACCAGAGCCATTATGTTTTAATTAATTAATATTTATAATTCCTTATGAAGATGAGTTCATCATTTGGGAGCAACTGCCTGCCCCTATAGGACGTGGTACATTTAGCCTGTAGCCAGGCACCGAAAGCTCTTTCCCTCAACTTCCCTTAGATCTGAGAGCCTTGGCTGGGGACCTCTTTGGGCAGCTGATCTTCATTTACACCAAACCTTAAACTTATTGGAAACATATAAAAGGGGCCTGCAGCACCAGCTCTGGGGTTTGACCCAAATGATCCTAATTGTTCCCTTACCCAATATTCGGAGATAGGACTCAGCCGCTAGGCCCTTAAAAAGCAATACACAAACACTGGCTTAATGGACAAGGTTGGTAATAAGCCACAGCTCTCCTCTGAACGTCATTCTTGAAGGATGCACGTCACACTTGCGGGAGGCGAAAGAGAAAGCCATACCTGTTCTCACACACTTTATGCCTGATACATGTTTATATTTCCTGCTTAAAGATGGCAGCACATAGCTGTGGGAATTCAAGACTGTAACTGATATAGCCTGACTCTTTTGTATGTTATTTCTGGAGCCAGTGAGCTCTGTTATCAAAAGGAGAAGCAGGGTGCTTTCTGACAGGCTACTGAGTTAAAATTAGGAAGTGGATTTCAATGGCACGCCTCCAGGTTGCCGCCCCAGCACTGTCAGGCTCTAACACTTTCTACCACCTTCTCCCGCCCTCCTCCAAAACACACCGTACATTATAAAGACTTGTGTACATAAAATAAAAACAATAGGAGAGCTAGATCAACCAGAGGGCTGCTATTAATAGAAAGCGTTTAGAGAAGTTTGTTAAAATGGAAATGGTACTTTAAAGGAAACTTGGCAACATTTCCAGTTTCTCTCTAAATGATGGTAAAGATTTAATCATTGATAAAGAGGGGTCCTTTTCCCCAGTGACAACATAGGAGAAACCAAAGTGGAGGAATGAATTACCTTTTCTTCTTCCAAGCTGCTTGTTTCCTTCTATTTAAGCAAGATGTGCTCATATTGAGAAATGAGCGTTCCAGAGCCTAGCTGCACAGTCTTAGCAGGGAAAAGTGGTGCTGGACTCGGCGGGTGGGGGAAGAAGGAGGCACTTTCAAGAGTGTCCAGCAGATGTTTTCTTTGACAGATAAAATAGTAATGGAAAATTGTGGCATTAAAAATACATCATTCTATAAAATGTTGATGTGACTTTTCCTATATTAAGCTTGTGTGTGTGGTAGGTGGAGTAATTTGGCACAACTTTTTAAAAAGTGCAAGGCAGGCTAGGAATAACCTCTTTCAAATCTTTGTCAGGAAAGCCACTTTTCAAAAGTTATTCTGAAGCCCAAGATTTGTGCTCCTCACACCTAAACCCCAAGCCACTTGTGAAAATTCAGCTTTTTTAACAAAGCCCAGCTCTATTACTTCCAGCTGCCTCTATCTTGGCAAATGTCCTGTCACACGCATATACAATCCATAAATCAAAAGAAAAAAGAGAGGAGGATGTAAAAGGATTGCAACTCTTAAAAATGAATCTGAAATTCCTAAACATCTCTATATTAAAAAATATATATGTGTATACATATCAAGTTAACTCCACAATTATCAGCATTGTCCTTTTTCATATCTAAGTATTCAACTATCATCCAATTTCCTTAATATGTTTTACACACACAATATTTGAAAATGTATACCCCTCAAGTGGCTGAAATAAATTCTTTTCGCCTGACTTTATAGCATTGCTGTTAACTGCTCCCTAACTTGAGTCCTACAGATGAGGCTCAGTGCTGTGTATGTGGGAGCTCAGTGACTTCATCATTCTAGATGGAGCGTCATCTTATTCCAATATATACAGTGAAGCTTTCAGAATCAGACACTCTACATGCACAGAAGCACGGGTCCCAATTCACCAGGACCATATAAAAACCGGCTGGCATTTCCCTTCTGTGGTAGGTTAGTTAGGCTACGAGTGGCACTAATTGGCACCCTCCCAACAATGACATTTGTCATCTGCTACCAAGGGGCAAAGCAGGTATATCTGCCTTTTCTTCCTTTTGTAACATCAAATGGATGTCAAAGGAGTCATTTCCATTCTCACTGGACAACTGGGGGCCAGTTTAGATGAAAGATTTAACTGCCTCCCCACCCACCCCATAGTTTTGAAAAGGCTACTTTGAATTTGTTCAAACATGGTGTGGACAATATCATTTAAAGTGGAGGGGGTGTTGGGGGGAAGAGGTTTCTACTTTGGCATGCAATTTTGTTCAAAGAATTCTGGACTCATATCCTCTGAACCTCATGTCCACCAGTCCAGGATTTCCCCCAAAGACTCGGAAGAGCAATTGGTAGTGGCATACTTTAAACTCTAGGCGAGCTCATGGTACCCATGCAGCCACTCAGTTCCTACCAAGAATGAGGTTTCTGTGCTAAGGGAGCAGATATTAGAGGTAAATAGGATTATAAGAAGGAATTGTCTGATCATCTCTCTTCTTGATTTTTCCAGATATTTCTTGCTGCTTTCTCTGAACTGCCCTCAGTGTGTGCTTGACTAACTGCAACTGACTCCAATCTTCTTTACCAGATAAGGTGAGGCCAGAGCAACCTGCTCTTTGAAAGGGTTCCCACCCTGCCAACCTAGAAAAGTGCACATAACCAGGGAATGAGGCCTGGAAGGGGATGCTTATTGTAGCTCTGTCTTAGGGCTGAGGGAGACAGGTCCTCTCTTCTTTTCCATGTCTTCCTGCTTGCTTTCTCCTCTCACATGTAAAATGGAACATTCACAAGGGCTAAGAAAAGAACTGGCCTCAACTCCAGCCCCTAATCCTCAGATACAAGAGGAATGCTCGAGGGTAACAGAGGTTTTCCAATTTTCAAGAATGAGACTTAGGAAAGGGCTTTGGAGTCAAGACCAGAAAAGAGGTGTCTTTTTCTATAGGTTCCTGTGTTTATACCTGCAACAACCCAGTACAGAGGTAAAAGGTGAGAAAGGATTCAAGGATGTGTTGTCCTCTTGCAGTGCTTACAGAGACCTGCAGTCATGGTCCACTGAGGGAGAGAGAGCTGGTGTCCTATCACTGCTGAAGCTCCATGTGGCAGTTTGGAGTGAGTTTAGACTGATTTATGGAGAAAATAAACCATATTAAAACTGAGCCAGCCAGCTGATGGAATAGTGGGTCCAGGGACTGATCATCCTAACTGAATCTAACACTTCACATTCAAACTGAGTGATTCTCCATCGATCCTGTGTATAGTCAAAATGCCCATCTACTGCACAACTGATTCCACCCATATTTGTATATATGGCATATTTCCCTCTAGTTACACATCCATACATCTTTCTTTGCTCTCCCCGACAATAGAAACCATGTGTTTCTCACCTCTGTATTACCCACAGTGTCATGTGCAGAGTTACCAAAAATTATTTACTGAATAAAAGTCATAGCACTTTTTGTCCATAAATAAAGTGGGTGCTGATCTTTTTGTTCATGCCTACCCAGGCAGATGGTAGTCACCTCTAGAAGTTTCACTTCAGGCATAGTTTAGGATTTGAACTAGGGCTTGGAGCAAAAACTAGAAATTAAGATTTCTTCTACCTTTGTCTTTTCCATTATCTTCTCTTTTAGGCCCTTCCAACTTGGATGATTTTCTGTCCCCGTATTATAATAATTATGATAGTAATATTAGTTGTAGCTTTTGTTTTATAATAGTAACTAACTCTTATAGCATTTACTATGTGTAAGGTACTCTTCTAAGCACTTTGCTTCCATTAACTTATTTAACCCTCATAACAACCCTATGGAAGAAAGTATTTTTATCCATTATTATACCCATTTTATGAATGGAAAGTGGGGCATAAAGGCATTAGGTGAATCACTCAAGGTGACATAGCTAAGGAAGAAAAAGGACTAGGAAGGCATGAAAGTTGAAGTCAATAAAACAAACCCTTGGCATTCACACATTTAACATGTATAGGGTCCCATCTTGATCATCAACCTGAGAGTCCATCACGAAGTATAGTTTTGCAGATGCCCAAATGTGAACAGGACTCACTGGAAGAATGATGTGGAAACAAGCCATCCAGCTAGTGAGTGACCCAAATCATCCATCCAAAAGCCTCTTCTCACAACAACTGCTTTATTCTCTATCTGATGTTTCCTCCATCATTAAGAGTGGCAAAGTAACCAATCCTGTTATCCCATGAAAAAATGACCACTAAATAAGCAAGAAAATCTTAGTGAAAGGTGAAAAGCTAATTAATTTGTGATATGAACATATGCATGCCAAGTACATGACTCTCACTGAAATATGAACCAAGAAAAGCCAGAACATTAACACTTCCAAATTTTCAAATTTGGGATTTATAGAAGTTTGCAAGAAGCATCTTTGGACTATAAAGGGTCTACTGAACAATAGCCTCCTTAAGAAAAGGCTTTTAGTAAATCAGCATGAAGTGTGCAACCAAGACTAGCAGATAACTGCTTCTCTGACACTACTGTCTAGAAATCAAAGTGGGTTGTTTATCGGATGCTGTAAGCCAAGTTCTGAGTCAAGTCAAGAAGCAGATAAGCAGGGTCAGACCTCCCATGGCCATGCAATGGTGTCTGACTCCAACAATAATACCTATTATTGTTGGAAATGGGGCTGCCATTTCCACCATTATAGTCACTACTTTGGGTTAAAGTTGTGTTTCTGGAAAGTTCCTGTGAAAATGCAAAAAAAAAAAAAAAAGAAAGACAACCAAGTAACCAAACACCAAGTAACCAATCAGCATAACCATTTATCAGGCAATCTTTTCTAATGATTTTCTTATAAGAAAGGAAAATAAAGATCAAGAAAATTGGGAAGGGGCCATTATCATTACAGAGGAGGGGCCAAGTAGAGTTGGGGTACAGTTCCAGGAAGAACTCTGGGGTGGAGATTCTGGGAAGAAGCCTTGGAAGTGTTGGAAGTTGAAAACAAAGAAGACATGATGGAAGGGTTGAATGATATGGGAATGAGGCCACTGAATGAGTACTTCTCAGGCACCCCTTCTTTGCATCACATTGGCCCTGCTAAGCCTTGTATATGAAGCAGTTAAGTTTAACTGATATATCCAAGAGTCTGAACTAAAAGCATAAAACCACAAAGCTTAATTTAATGAAGCAAAATTTTGCCAAAGACCTTGGTGTTTGGTACAAACCCGATAGCTCTCCCAGTACAAGTTCTGGGTCACAGAGCACACGTTGGCTAGTATCAAGACCCCTTCTGCTCTCATTCCCAATTAATTAGAGATGTTGGGCTTTATAAGAGCCTTTGTTAGAAATAATTAAATAATAAATGTCTATAAAGCAGTTTGCATGCTGAGCCTAATAAGAATGAACTCCACAGAAATCCAATTTAAACACTTACTGCTTTTCTGAGCCAGAATTAAATTGGGTTTGTGTTTCTGAACTCTTTGGCATGAGTACTAACCATCGCATGGGTGGATCTGGCCTGATGACGGCCTTTGGGGCCAAGAGTGAAGAAACATGGTTTGCTTGGGAAGCTGGGATTCCCCAGCTATGGCCTCAGACGCAAACAACAGGGCAGGCCATTTTCAAATTTCCATATTCTCAAAAATATGCTACAAGAAAACAATTTTCATTCACTTCAGTTTCAAAAGGTAATAAATGGGAGTCTTCTAAGAGAAGAGGGAGGGTTTCTCAAAGCAAACAAAGAGAACAGGATGTCCTGGTTCCTCAAACTATGGGGATTGCTGTAAGAGTAAGCTGATAATACCAACATGGACACTAGATTAGCACTTCGGGGAAGAAAAAAATGACAATGAGCATAGGGGTCCTCCGATTTCATACACTCTACCTTGTTTTCCCTAAACTGCATTTCCCATGCTAAATTACCTTTTAGTTTACTGGATAACACAACAATGTCAGTACCATCTGCTGACCAGTAGAGGCATTGATCTTAATTACCAAGGAGCACTGGAAAATAATATGGACTTTAATTTTGCCTTTATTCTATATAAAAATTGAGTGAAAACAGAAAAATAGTAAAGTATGCATTTATTAGTTTGACAATTGGGACAAAGATGGTCATTTTCAGGTGAGCATCAAGCAAAGAATCTTTAGCCCTGTATTAGTTAGTCAAAGGGGTGCTGATACAAAATACCAGAAATCTGTTGGCTTTTATAAAGGGTATTTACTTGGCATAGAAGCTTACCGTTGCCAGGCCATAAAGCGTAAGTTACTTCCCTCACCAAAGTCTATTGCCAAGTGTTGGAGCAAGATGGCTCCCAACATCTGCCAGGGTTCAGGCTTCCTGGGTTCTTCTCTTCCCAGGGATCATTTCTCCTTGGGCTCAGCTCCTCTGTTTTCTCCACAAAGTCATCTGTAGACTATGAGGCTCTCTCCACAGGGCCAGCTGTAGACTATGAGACTCTCTAGGCTTTGCCTCTCTCCACAAGGTCAGCTGTAGACTATCAGGTAACTGGCTCTGTCTCTCTCCCCAGGGCTCGATTCTCTCCAGGCTCAGCTGCTCTGCTCCTCAGTGTGCTTACTTCCTGGGCTCCAGCTCAAAATTTCCAACTCCTGTCCTTTGCCGTGTCTTTTATCTGTGAGTCCCCACCCCTCAACGGGGTGGGGATGGAACGTCCTACTGATGTGGCCCAATCAAAGCCTTAATCATTATTTAAAAAGTGAAACCTCTGAATCCAATATAATCTAATATGCCCAGAGGGACAGACTAGTTTACAAACATAATCCAATATCTATTTTTAGAATTCATAAACAATATTAAACTGCCACAAGCCCCAAAAAGAAGCCCTTTGGATTGGCTGGTTGATTTTGAGTTTGGTTTCTCAGTGAAAGAGTACAATTAAGAAGACATCAAAAGGGCTAGAAAAATGACAAAGATAGAGTGTAGTCATGGAGCAAATGGACAGCCAGGTACTGAAAAACAGCATAAGTAACTTTTCCAGAAACCAAACGGCAGACAGACATGTCCTGCTCCACAGAACTGTTGATCCAACTTACTACACATTGTCCCTTATCAAGAGGAAAGGAAGATTGGTGTTCAGCTTTCTCTTGCCCATTTTTTTCAAGAGAGCTCACTGTATTCCATTAAAGTCCACATCACTAAACCCAGATGGATTTCTCACTCCATCCCTGCTTAATCCCTTTGCACAAATGAGCAGCAAGTCTTTTCCCAGAACTAAATCATTTTCCTCTGTCTGCTATGACATAGAGCTAGAATATGAGGCAAGATAATGCTTTACAATATTATCTTTATTATGTATATATTAATCTATATTTAATTTTAAATACATTCAACATTTGTTTAATAAATACATTATTTAATATATTCAGTTTTAATATCTATATTTTATCATAAATGTGAACCAAACTAATACTAACCTGCTCAACCTCTGGAATGAGTCAGTAAATTCTCTCTATTACAAAATCCACTTTGAGTTGGGTTTTCTCTTTGTCTACGTAAAGAGTTATAATAGATATGATAAACTTAGTAAAGTTTCCAATATCTTCAACACATCTCTTTTCTCATCTCCCAGTGGAAAAATGCTATCCATCTAATGGGCTTTTCAAGGGATTGGGTTTTAAAAGATTCATTCATTCAAGCATGCATGCATGCATGCATCTGTTCACTCCTTTATTCAACCAACATTTTCTGAGCACCTTTTATGTGCCAGGCACTTCTGCATAAGTAAGATAGCAAGGAACAAAAATGGCAAAGATGCTGACATCATGTTATTAAATAAACAAAGAAGTGAATACTGAGTTAATGCTATGGAGATAATTAAGGTTGATAGGAATTAATGGGTAACAAGTGGGGTTGTGAATGGTGTTAGTGTGTATAGGATGGTTTGGAAAGACCTTGATATGATATTGACACAGAAATGAGAAGGAAATAAGGAAGCCAGCCAGGCAGAGGCAGGCGTGAAAGGAAGGCTGCTGGGAAAGATAAAGGAAGCCCAAGGCCCTGTGGAGTTCTGTACTGTCATATTCTAGCAATAGCAAGGAGGCTTGTGGCTGTAGAAGGAGTAGAGTTAGATGGCACTTGTCAAATATCATAGCCAATCTATTGCCAAGCCTGGTTGATTCAACCATCAACACATTATTTTAATCTATTCCTTCCTCTTTGTTTCTACAGCCCTGGTTTTTGTCTTCATCAGCTTTAACTTCTCTGTTGGCAACTGCCTTCTCAATGTATATTCCTTCCTGAGCCTTTATTTCTATCAACATCTTTCACAGTCTTCAAAAGTAATCTATAGAAATATACATGCACCAAGAGAATTCCCATTTAAAAACATCCATTGTCTCGCCATTACATGTGACCATGACCTCTAAATGTTATTGATCCTGACCCCTAACAGTAAAAGAATTTTAGTATATACCTCTCCCATGCAAATGATATATCTGCATCATTGTATTGCAATATGTATATTATACAGCATTATCAAAAATTGAAACAAAATATGATATTAAAATAAATATTAAAAAGTTAATATTTCCCATCATTGTCTCCTCACCAGGTGACTTGGATGAGTCCATTGAGCTGTAGGGTAGGAGTTGCAGTTCCACCTAGAGTGGGATGTGGTAGGAGGTGTGGGAGGTGGGCAACATGGGAATCCCAGTGGGTTCCATGTAATATTTTAGGTAATCTAAGCACCTCTTAAAATATATGTATATATATATATATATAAATAACATTTTTGTAAGCAAATACACATATATGCACATATATTTATATATCATTTTGCAAATGTTTGTATGTATTGTGAGAATTTTGATTTTTACCCATAATAAAAAAATATATATATATGTTTGAATTCACAGCTGAAGAAAAAAAAAAAAAAAAAGTTAATATTTACTTAATGCACCTCAGTGGATTATTTTGTGCATCTTAGTTTGTAGACTGCTGACTTCTTACTATAGCATATGTTCCACTTACTTGCTACTTCTATCACCTCTTCTCTTGTCTCACATCAAAGCTATAATAAAACCAAACTATTTGTAGCTCCCCACACATGCCATTCTTTGCTTCTTGCCTTTGTGCCTTTGCTTAAGCTGTTGCCTCTACTTGTCATTTCCACCTCTCATTTTTTCCTGGGTTATTCCTCCTTAACCATTTAGCATCTATTCAGCCAACATCTATTCCATAAATGATTCCATGAAAATTGCTCCCTCAAGCTGGGTGAGAATTTCTCTAAGCTTCCACAGAACTTCTGTCACTTTCCTTTTCTAGACTATGTTCTCATCAACTGTTCTGTGAGTCATTCCCAGTCATTCTGGTCTAGGAATCCCTTGGAGTCAAAGATAGTGTCCATTTTATCTGTGTATCATCAGCACCCAGTACAGCAGTTGGCAGATGATAGGCACTGACTGAATGTTTCAGGGGGTAGGGATGAATGAATGAATAAATGAATGACATCACAAAAGGAGACACACTATGGGCTATGGAGACAGACTACCTGGCTTCTGAATCTGGTTCCACTATTTACTTACTATGAAATCTTTAGCAGGTGCCTTAATTTATCTGAGTCTCAATTTCCTCATCTGTAAAATAGGGGTCATATGAAAATACCTGCTCAAAGGATTGCTTTTAGAATTAAGGGACCTAATATATGAAGATTTTCAGCATGGAATAGTCCTTCAATAAATGTTAGTTATTTTCTATCGATAAATATTAAATCTCTCCCCTTGCTATGATAGAGAGGAATTCAAGAAGGGGTGGGTGCATCTTGGAGCTCACCAAAGGGTTTAATTCCTGTTGTGCCAAGGTGATCTCATTGTCCTGAGAACAGATGTTTAAATGATACATCTGTGTATTTTCTATGAGTTAATAATAATGTTGCAGTCACCTCCCTCAGGTATGTGCTGTTAGGAATATGTGAATAATATAATCCTAGGAGTTCAGAACTGTGAAGTGGTCCAGTGCAAACCACACAAGAAATACTGAGGAGGGGAGCTGAATTAGTGTAGACCTAGTGGCACTTAAAAAATGTACAATAGAAGTGAAAATTAGGCATTCTTGTGTAATTTGCATAATATGGGTTTGTGAACAGCAAATAATACTTCAGAAAGCTGTGTCTACCTTTATACAGCTTGTGTATATGATTTCAAAACTAACTTGCCTGTGAAGTTACCTCCTAATCCAATGGAGTGTAACAAAGCTGAAGGAACTAGTGCATGCATTAAATATATGTTTCCTAAAAATAAAGCCCTAACCATGCATTTAGCTTGTCTTCAGCACTACATATCATATATTTACATGGTTTGCCTTATTAGTTCCAGCTTACTTATTATAATCTAACAGAGCATGTCGTCTCAACTTTTGAGCAGCATTTTCTTAGGGAATTTCTAAGGTTTCTTCCCAGCTATTATACCCTTGATAAGAATATTTTTCAAAAGAGAGTTTCCATAATATTCATTTTTCCTCTGCTGGATATTTCATTCTGTTTTAAAATATCTCATGAGTGGCGTGTTCATATGCAAGATGAGACAGCAAGTTTTTCTGAGTTTTCAGAGAAAATGACTAATTATGCAGCGAAAACTCCGCAATTCTTTTCCTTGGAGCATGTTCATTGCATATCTCCCTGCCCCAGAATCCCTGGAAACGAGGAGATAATTGAAGAAAAATGGCATAGCAGACTATGTTATCATGACATGATGTCCAGACGGTGACTAAAACACAGAAGCAACAGGAACATTCCACATTCATCCTGCAGCGATTCAGAGGCCTGGGACTCTGCAATGGCAAGGTGACCCCTTGCCTCACAGTTGCTGGCTGTGACTTCACACTAGTACAAGGCAACCGTCCACTGTTCTAGTGAGGCAGCTGCTCTGTGGTTCAGGTACACGTGCATGGTCAATACCAAATCCTTGGCAAGCATTTTCCATCCCCAAGGATTCAACAGCCCCACCGAGATGGGCATCTGAGATGCATATCCAGTAGAAATTCTGGGGTTTCTCTGACTTTGCACAGCCACTTGCTTTCCTTATTCCCCACCTAAATAGGACAAGGACATCCTGGGATAGAGAAATTGGGGCTTTAGTCAGACCTGCAGGCCCTTTTGACTTTTAGACAAATGTACATCAGCTGTCAATCCTCAGGCATGGGAAACATGGTAGCAAGCATGGAGTTTACTTAAAACAAGAAAACTAAGGCACAATCATCCTCTAACTCAAAAAAATCACTTGCTTTGAGTTGCCAAATGTAGTTTAAACATAACTGTTGGAAAAAGTGGAGATGAAGCATCAAAAACAAATTGGGTCTTGAACTGGAGAAGGGTTTCTATAATCATGAACTTTGGAGTCAAATTCTGGGTGCACTAGGATAAATTATTTAACCTCTATAAGCCTGACCACCTCATTCCTCAAATGGGTTCAATGATAATATAAACTTACATGGTTCTCCATGAGAATTGAAAGAGTTAATTTTATAAAAATAAAACAGTATACTCCATAGTGAAAAAAATTCAATTCTCAGCAGAAACTATTATCATTAGTATTAAGAGAAGTAAACATTTATGTTAAAAGACAAAACAAAAAGAAAACAAAACAACAACAACAAAACAAAACAAAAAAAACCCAAGAGAGAGAGAAGTAAGGAGCTATTGAGTGAAACTGAGTGGGGAGGCATAGGGTGAAAGGCTCCATGGAGCTCTTTCTGACATTTACTAGTTTCTCCTTGGATATGGGGAGAAAAGAGGAAGACAGATGACTTCAACCTCAGCTTCATAGTCCTCTAAGAATCCCTCTAGAGGGACTTGGAGAGAAATTATATTAATGGGTACGTGGGGGAGATTTAAATGCTTTTCAGGGAAGTAAAATGGCATTAGAGCTGGATTTCCATCTTACTTCTGAATTCTACTAGCTGTGTGAATTTGGAAGAGTTACTTTCTCTCTGTGAGATGCAATGGGGACGCAGCATAGAGGGCTGGTTTCTCTCTTTATTAGGAAAAAAAATGTTTTAGATAAGCACATTGTTGCCCTATATTACTTTTCCCAGCTTCTTTTTATTAGTATGTGTCCAAGTTCTATCCAATGGTTGTAATCCAAAGTGTTGTGGGGATTACCAGGGAAGATTTCTTAAGGAGAGGGAGGGAACCCTCTCTTTATTCCTTCTTCTAGCCTCTTGCCTGGAACCAGAAAGGATGGCTAGACCCCTAGCAACCACCTTTGACCATGAGGATGGGAGAGCAGATGGCATTTAGAACCCCCATATCAATCCTGACACTTTCGCATGAAAGAAACAAACTTCTATCTTAACTTCCCCACTTCTGAGGCTTCCTGTCACATGCAGCCAAGCCTATGTTCTAACTAAGGTAAATATAATAATTTTACCTACATAATATGGTTTTGTGGTGATTTTACAAGCTTGCTCAGTTAAAGTACCTAAGCCATATGGTTTCATGCGTTCATAACTCATTCATTAAATATTTATCACACCTACTCTGTTCCAAACCTTTTGCTTAGCAATGGGAACACAATGCTGAATAAGTCTATAAGATCCAGTCAACCAAGAGATCACATTCCAAGAAAGAGACAGATGACGAACATGCAAGAAATAAGTCAATCTGATACTTTCAGGGAATGAGATCTCAAAGAAGAAAATTAAACAGGATAATCATGTAAAAAGTAGGAGAACAGGAGAGGATACTTTCCAATGGTCAGAGACAGAATTTTTTTTTAAGGAAATGGCATTTTAACTGACATTATAATAATAAGACATGAGTTGGATACAGATCTGAAGAAGCACAATCCAGGTAAAGGGAAGAGAAATTCAGAGAACACTGGAGAAAGAAGATGCTTAGCCAAGGATCAAAAGATTCCTTTCTGACTGCACCGTAAAGAACAAGGTTGGGGGTAGATGATGAGGTCACAGGTGGGCACAGGCCATATCACATAGGACCTTGAACAAGGGTAGAAGAGGTAGCCATAAATATACATTGTGTGAGTAGGAATTGTAAAATCTAGGTCACCCTAAAATCCATGATTAGTATAATTATGCACCATGACACATGGCTGCACTTATTTCTCTCAATGTTGAGAACCTTCTTCTACAGATAAAGCAAAGTAAATACTCCAAAAAGATGTTCAGCTGGTGGCAAAGTGTTATGAGTTCATACAGGTCCACGCATGGTTGGATCCAATAAAGAAGTCTCATATCTTTCAAGCTCCAGTTGCTGATGGATGTTTGAGGCAGTGAGCTGGAATGCAAGTAATGTCCCATAGAACCGTGAGCCTAAACAGAATACCACATGTGTGTGTCTGGTGGGGGATACAGTGTGCTGCAGAGAGGAAAGTGGAGGCTGAATAGAGCAGTGAGTCTCAAATCCCCCCACTCCAAGGCCTTAGCATCCTCCCTCCACCTCTGAAACACACAAGCAAAGGATAAGATGGAGACTCTACAGATCTTAACAATTGCTCTGGTGAGAAATGTTCTGGAAGGCATAGAATCATTTTTATTTTTTTGTTTTTGTTTTGTTTTGTATGCACGTGTGTGAGAAAGAAAGACAGAGAAAGATTGAAAGAGAGAGACAGAGAGAAAAGAGAAAGGGAGACAGGTACACAGGCACACAATTCTCTCCTCCTCTCCCTATTTTATTCTACCCACAAATCAGAGAGATAAACAACTTAATGAAGTGATAGTTTACTTTACTGAAAGAGAAAGAGGCACAGACTATCCTTACCCGAGGAAACGGAGAGTGTACCATTAAGAAAACAGAAGGGTGAATCTGCAAACCACCTAATAGACAAAGTTAGAGAGTGACATTGGGAAATGCTTCCTGGGGTCGATTCCAGACCTGCTTGCTTTATGATGCTTGTGATTGTTTGTTCTGGAGTTCTCGTACAGATTGTTTTTCTGTGATACTATCTGTCCTTTCTGAAATAAATGAGAGAAGAATGCTGAACTATTGCCACTGTCCCCTCAGTTGCCTAGAAATAAGCTAAAATTATTTGAAAATTTCTGTTATGTTTTGGCTTGCAGGGTGACCAGACATGGAATCTTTTGTAAGCTTGGTTCTTTATATGCTCTTCTTTCCTAGTTTTACAAATACTGAGCAGACAGGAGAAGAAATAGGTTTCCCAAAGCTGTCTCTTGAGAGAGTCTTAGAGCTTCGTATCCTCCAAAGACACTGTTTGCAACAAAGCTACTTCCAGGGCCACTCAGAAAAGGAATAAGACTTTGAAAAAATCTTTTATTTTTTTCATCCACTAGAAGAAGTCCTACAGTTTCATGGTTCACAGTGATGTTTTTTAAATTCTTATAAATGTTCAGCAAGGAAAGGATACACGGACAAAATTCCCTTTGGCAATGACTGGGGCTGTTTCTGGCCAGGAGACAAAAGAAATCTCTTTGGCAATATAATAGAAGTTTTAATATTATATACCTTTCTTCCATCCAGGCTGATAATTTACTCATTTGAATTGAGTCTAAAATATATATGCCTCATGTGAAGAGACAAGATATGAGAGGCTTATCTGTCAGGAGGAAAAAGACAACCCTACCAAAATGCAAACTGGCATTGTTGTTACATTTGTCTGTTTATCTTTTCCATGAATAATTGAGTTCTTGTTACATTATATATCTGATTCCATGGAGGGGAGGAAAGCTTGTCTCTTGGGGTGATGCGAAATACACACAATGCTAGTGAAGACCATGGGATCTTCAGAAATTCAGCAAGGCATGCTTTCCACAGAGGAATTGAAAGTTCTTCATATTTCTTTCATTAACCTGGACAATTCATTTGTTGAGAGGACTTTGCTGCATCTATAGTTTTTGACGTCAACACGTTCTGTTCTAGCCTGCCTTGCACCAACACCTAAGCACAAAGTGCTAAGATCCAAGAGTAGAGGTATGGGAGAAGCAGAAGGCTAAAAGAGAAGAAAAGAATGGGAAGAGAGTAAGAATGAGGTAAGGTTAGGTGTGGTGGTCCAGAGACTTTGACTCATAACTGGAGTAATAGAAGTTTCTAATAAAAAAGTCCCCACAGTAGCATCTCCAATAAATTCTTCAGCTTTCAGTATACCTGCTATTGCTGGGTTGCTTCTACATTAAAAAAAAAATCACTGTGTATGAGAGACAGAACAGCTATCAGAGCCTCGTGGAATATGAGCCTTAACTGACATTCAAAGGAAAAACTTCCAATAAGTCAAGCTGGTAGGTAGGATGTGAGGTGGCATTCTAGAAGCAGAAGCTACTGCTTGGCCATCTCAGGTAAGGCTGTAGGTCTAAGAGCACAGCCCACAGCAAGGGTCTATTTGAATGAGAGTCTTAGACTCCTCTTGGGAAGAATCATTCCACAAGGAAGGAATGGAGGCTCCCAAGCTTCACGAAATGACAGGATTTAATGGGGAAGGCAGTTCTGAGCACAGTGTAATTTCTGTCCTTTAAAAATAATTTGAAGGTCTCTCGAATGTGTCTAGGATGAGAGGAGGCTATGAGATAGACTGAGGGGTCACCAAAACCGGAAGGCCATTGGACTCCTCTGCTGGGCAGTGCAGTCTTACAGTACGTGTACTAGTAGGTAGAATGTCAGTGGTGGGAACCTCTGGATTTACGGTGGGGGTGTGGGCTGGAGACACTGCCAGCCACCCTCCAGGGAGCAGAGGAACCATCAAGTATCAGCCGCCACTGACCTCGCACTTCTCCCTAACTGTCACCCTGCTTCTGAGCGGGAGCCTCAGCGTCTGTCCCATGCTCTCGCTCTCCCTCTCTGCCTGCCACCATCTCTCCTTCTTTGTAATTCACACTTACCCGTCTCCCTCCCTCCTGTTTGTCTCTCACTGTCTCTGTATCTGCCTCACTCTAGCTGTCTGTCTTTCTCCCACCACCTCCCTCTCTTGCCCTCTTTCTTTCTAATCACCTCTCTCACCACCTCTCAGTCTCTCTCTTTCCATCTCTTTCTCACCATCTCCTTTCTCTCCTCTTTCACCGTCCATCTGTCTGTCTCTCAAACACAGTGGTGATGGTGGAGAAAAGCCTTGAGGTCCCATATGACAAACAAGGCGGAAGGCTTTCACTCAGCGGGGTTCACTCTCAGACAAGAGGAACATGAACTGAAGAGACATCTCAAACCTGGCCCTGGCAGGTCAGCTGTGAGGGGGGAATTTATGCCCATGAAAGCTCTGATCTGCCATGGCTTCATGAGTCCCTCACTGCTTCTTCCCTGTCATCTCTGCAGATGGCACCACCAAGGTCTGAGTTTTTCTCCTCAGGGACAGTGGTGGGGGCAGCAGGGAATGGGAACTGCTGGGCAATTACACGGCACAGGTGAACTCAAATTTCAGAGAACAGACCTTGGTGTCACAGCTTCTTCTTACCCTCTCATTTGTCTTTTCATGGAGCCTTGGAATTTTCTAGGATTTAGCAGTGCAAGGACTGAGCAGCTCTGGTTATGAATTCTTCAATCTGTCCTAACCCCTCCCTATCATCTCATTTTCCTCAGAAATACTTTACTTGCATCTAATTCAAATCCCTATCAGATTTGTGCCTTATTGTATTTTTCATTATTCATTCAGCACATCAGCCCCTCTGCTGCATGCGATTTCCTTTGAAGTTGAGGTTTCTCAGAAATGGCTCGTTTGTGTCAATGTCCCCGCCACTGTGCCTGGGATTCATGTATAACAGTCAGAGATAAGGCCCACACCTTCCCATGGATGTCTCCCTTAAATTCCAAATATCTTTCACGGATGCCTTCCAGAAAGCATTTATCTGGGGCCTTTCAGGAAACAAAAACAACCCACCCAAACCACCGAGACTCCCAGCTGTCCCGCTCATACTCTACCAACTTGAGGATATTTAAACCTGTTCTTTTCCAGAGTTGAGAGTTTCCAGATAATCATCAAAATCGTCCTTTTCACTGGCCCATAACTCATATGCTCTTTACCAACTCTTGAACCACGAGAAGTTAATCATCTGCCCCTTATGCCCCATCAGCATACCTGTGCTCTCTCCTATATAGTTATCAGCTCATAAGTAGCATTCTGATTTTGTAATACTCTAGTATCATACGAATTCAATTGTGCTGCACCGTTGTGGTAATTGTTTATAATCCATGTTTGTCAAAAGAGGAATCCAGGAACTTAACATTGCTGGCTTTGTCTAATGACCCGAAAGTCTTTTCTGATGCATTCAGAAATCATGGCCTAATACTTTGACCTTCTGTGAATATTTTTAGCTTTTACAAGGTAGCTGTTTCTTTCCCATTCCAAGCCCTCTCCTACTTTTAGTACAGTTGAGTGAGTGATGTGCCCTATTAGAAAACAAGCAAACTAAAAACCTGGTATCCATTTCTGTAAAGATATTTTTATTTCTCCCTCTCCTGGAAAGAATGGAAACACGTGGGGGTTTGGCAGGAGGGAGGAGAGTAACGAAGCCTGAAGTTGCCACGTTTCCCTGTGGAATGTAGTTCCATCACTTTAAGACCGAGGTATTTCTTCACATCAGAGCTGAATGCCTCGTGTTTGCCTCATAGCCAGGTGGCATGGAAGAATGCTTAGCTCATTCCAAGGGAGCTCAGTTAGAGCACATGCTTTCACTCAACTGACAGAAACCTCATAAAAAATATTTGGGCCTTTCCATTTTTTTCTCTCTCTAAAGGCGTGTTTAGCTCAAAGTCTCATCTTTAATTAAATTTGTGCCTCACACATCCAAAAGGGAAACAGCCAAACTTAACATAAACTTCAATTACTTATTAGGCAAAGGCAGAAAGATGAGCCATGCTCATTTTTGGGTTTAGGACTTAAAGACATTAATGAAATTCCTGACTGATTTTGAGGTTAAAACCGTCTCATGTGAGGGTTGAGTCATGAGAGGGGCGGGGTGATAGTATCAGCCCAGAACAGTGACTCTCAAATCCTTCACTCACCACCTAGGGATGGAGGACACAGAATGACACCAAGCCCTAATCCGACCTGGCCACCATGGTCTCCCTTCCTTTCTTCCATGTCCTCCGAAATTATGAACCTGAATTACGCCCCTCTTCTGTAGAAGCACTGCACCAGCCTGACCATTTTGACATGGGTGCTTTGAGAAACTTCTACTATCTTCCGATGACTAAAATTCCTTACTACCCTGTAACTTCCACTCATTTATTTTAGTTCTAAGCCTCCATGCTTGCTTCCACGTGATAGCTCATTTCTTCCTGCCTGGTCCTCAAAATCTCTGCAGGCAAAACTTTCCCATTCTTTCCCCGGCACATCAGTGAGCCATCTTCAACCTTCCTAAGGTCCCACCTGCTTCTCTAGAGAGAGGGTAGGCTCTCAGCCAGGCCCCTGTCCACCAGAATCTCCACTGTCTATGGGAAGAAAGGAACACTTCCTGCCCTGTTGCTCTCCTACTGTCTTGATTTTTATTTTAAATTGGGCCATAAAATGCTGAATGACCAAGATAAATGGTATACTTTGTCCTTTCAGAGATTGCTTCTGCCTCTGAAAGACTTAGAAATATAAAAGCTTTATGAAATAGCAACAAATGGCATCAAGGAATCAAGAAATATCTCCCCAACCATTAAGGCAAAAATTCTGACCCCCCTCAGAGTCATGATCACGAATACAAAAAAGAATGAATGAAAGGGATGGTTTAACAAATTGCATTTCTCTTCCTATGACTTGAATCTATACCTTTTACATCAGAGGCTAATGTGGACTTGCTCCCACAATGTAGCTCTTCCAATTCTACATACACATATACAGTTATTTGCAATAGTTATGTTCTATAAAGTCACTGCAAACACTGAATTAGAGAATATCAAAGCACTGCTTCTAGGGGAAATTGAAGATTAGGTTCTTGTGAGCCTTTAGTCACATTTTCATTGAACAATCAGTATATAACTCTGTTTGATGTGTTTCTCTTGAAGGACCCCTTATGTAATATATCTTTCCATTCATTAACATTGAACTAATTGCCAACAACACTATAACTCATGACTTAACAAAGCTTATCCAATATATGTATTTTCTCTGGAAGGTACATCACAATCTTCTTGAACTTAGAATACTTGACAGAACTAAGCTTGGGGGCCATTTTAAACAGTGAAATAACCAACAAAATCACCAACAAAAAGGCACATAAATGCAAAAATATTGGCACTAGATATACCTCAGAAAGGATACTTGTTTACAGTATGAGAACTGAAACAGGAAGGCAGAGAACTGGCTCCTTTGACTCAGCTGAAAGCATAAGCATTGGGCACTCAAAGTTTTTGGCTGATCTGCACATGCCCATGATTGACCACTTAAGTGGCACAAGTATAGATTTTGGGTTACAAATACATTTAGCAAGTAGATAAATTGTCATATACAGATTCTGGCAATAATGAGGACTGTACGTATACATAGATACTCACATGCATAATATATAGACACATACAGATATGTAGAATATATATATATACTATCGGGCTCTCCATTCATGTATTTTTATGTTTTTTTAAGTCAGTGAAAGTATTACAGACCTTATATTTAGATTTTTTAAATTGCTCCAGCTCTTGGAAGTTCTCAAATGTTGTAGAGAAAAACGTATTAAAGTTTCTGTCCTGTGTGTACTAGTTTTGCAGACATATGGACCCAAATTCAAATACTGGCTCTGCCATTTGCTATCTTTGTGACCTGGTACAAGTTATACAGTCTCACTGAGACTCAATTTGTCTGGCATTAATAGACACTCAAACTGTAACTCTTTCAGTTTATGTGGTTATTACTAGTTTCTTATCAGTCAAGTTTGATTGTAGACGATAGAAAACTAGCATTTCAAGCAGAATGGAATTTAAGGCAAGGGATTATTTGCCTGTAAAACTCCTATGAGGGACAGTGGGTTGGGGGTTTGTTCCTCTGATAAATGAGTACAGGACACAAAACTAGTTGTTGTACCCAGAGATCAGGGAGCTGCTGTTGTTGCTACTCCAACTGCTTCTAGAAATGTATGAGACTGAGTCCAATGGCCACAACTTCCTCTGAACACTCCTTTCTGGAGCCATCCTCACTAGCAGAAACAGCAGCAGGAAGATGACTTCTGCCTCAGATCTGCTTTCAAATCTTTCTGAAGAGTTTCTAATTGGGAGAACATAATTTGCACCCAGAACCCTAGCAGCAAAGGAGTCTAAAAAGTGGGTTCTTAATAAGACACATGGGAAATGATGGAAAGGGATGTTGAGTGCTCTTTGACAATATCCATCACATTCCTTCACATAACTCCTAGGTACTATCTCCACCATCTCTACCATCATCAGGACATGCCCTTGTCACTATTATCTCAGCCACCAGGATGGTTTGGCACAGAGTTTAGAACAATTTAATGCCCTTAAGATAACTGACTTGGGTTTCTGGTTCTATAACATAATAATCATTTACAGATATTTTCTTTGTTAGACACTAATTGGGCCACACAGATCAGAGGCATAACATTTTCTGGTTAACATTCTAATTCAAACAACAGAGTTTATACACCCTGAGTTAAGAGTCACTTTCAAAATTGAAGCAAACATATGGGATCAGAATTTTTAAAAATCTTGTGAATAATAAAGATATTTCTGATGAAATAAATTGCCCTGTACTCAAAGCACAATTCAAACAGGAAATCAACCCCTACATCTGTTCTTTATGATAAGCACATGAAAACACACCCTATGAACTTCCAATTATTCACTTCAATAATACATTTTATCAAATGGGTAGGTCACAGATAAAGTAGAACCACAAATAATTCAAAGTGATATTATATCTTCTTCTTTGAATGTTCAAAGCACTAAAAAGCCCATGAATGTCATTTTATCTGTCTGCCGAGCCCTTGCTCTCTCTGTTCCTGGATTGACTTGTAAAATGATCCATCAATAGGCAACCAGAAAAAGAAAAAACACAGATTCTATGTTGGAGAAAGAAAAAAGAATGTGTGTGCATGCTACAGAGGAACTAAAAAGGCATCAGCAGATGAAGTGACTCCTGCATGGTTAAAATGTGAATGAACAGGAGCAATATCACTGAATTCTCTTCCATCAAAGATGCTGTTTCTTACAACAGATTCATGCAAAATCATTTGCAGAGTAAATACTTCTAAACGATTTGTATATAGGCAAACATCTAATTGTATTTTGCCATTCAAATTAATAAGTAATAAACATTCATTTAAAATATTAACTTAATTATGGTAATAGATTCCGTGTAAACCCAGAAAATTATGGACCTGTGATATTAGCTAGTTCACTTTTCCACTAATGTGTTGACTATTAATAGCAACATCATCTTAGTCATAACTAGATCATGACAGTAGAAGGGTAAATACTCACGAAGCAACCCCAAATAGTTCAGGAGATGTTTCTACAATGACTAATAAAACTTGCCGTGTATAAAACAGCTCTACCTCACTAAAAATGAATTAATCAAAACATAGTTTTCTATCAATATTTCCTCTTTAAGATAAAAGCCAAATCAAAGGTAAAGTTTACACTTTGGACTTCTGAGCAATATTTTCTGATTCGAGGAATGAATTTGTTAATTCCCACGTGCCACACTAATGAAGCCCCACAGTCAGGTTCAAAAGCAACAGCTCATCTGGTGTCAGTTCTACCTCCCTTGGAAAGCTGCCGTTTTCTTAACTACGACATTTACCCTACAGTCCAGTTTTGAGAACAAGCCACACTGATGTAAATAGTTACTCTTGCAGTTGTTGTTAGTGCCTCAAAAATGTTTCCCTTTTAAGTGTAATTCTGAAATAAAAGTCACCTTTATAGCAACACATTCATAGTCTCCAAATGGGAGAAAGAGAATTAATTCTATAAGTGTAATGTCCACAAAAGACAGCAGGGATTTGTGAAATCAGAAACCACACAGGAAATTGAAAGTAACGTCAGTGATTGAGTCACTCCAACTTCAAAACCTGTAACTTGCCTGAACATTTAGAGGCACCATTGCAGGACCCTCGGGTGGTAAGCAACTTTGATAGGTATGGGGATAAGGAGATGCATAGAAAGGAGGGAGGGATGGGGGAAAGAGGAGATGAAGGACAAATAATTATCTTGGTTTATGCTGGATCTGTTGCCATTACTAGGACTGGCCACATCCACAGATGCGGGTTATGCCCATGAAATCCCAAATTACTGCATCAACAAGGGCAGGGATATATATGATCTTATTTCTACTTATATTACAAGAGCACAGTACATGGCTTCCTGTAGAGTAGTGCTCAGTAAATATTTGTTTAAAATGAACTGAATAAACACATCCTATTTTTAAATTGGACCTTGGTAAAGGATTTGCCTATTGTCAAGAATTTCAGAATAAGCCAGTCTCTTTTAAAAATTCCCAGGCCCAGATCACACCCCCAACCAATGAAATAAAAATGTCTGGGAGTGGCCCTTCTAGCTGGCCTCTTTCCTCACTCAGCCCCTCCCCAGCTGGCACCTTCCCTGCTGAAACCCCTCCCAGAAGCACCTGTGGCATATCCACTAATGGAGCACTGACCTTGCACCTTGGAGGCCACTCCAAGAGGGCCATATGCCTAGGGTGGGAATAGCTATGCACAACTTGGCCTCAGCCCTAAGGAGGATGTGCTTTTGTCCCAGCAAGTGAATGACTCTGTCAAGCTGAATGTGTCAGGAAGATTATGGGCCACTCTGCAATTATTACAGGTGGAGGAGGCCTTTTTGTTTGTAGCTTGAACAAAGATGGGCAATTGGGACTTGGTCACACAGAGGATGTTCTGTACTTTACTTCCTGTGTGTCCCTGCTTGGTTGTCTCATTCAACAGATGGCCTGTGGCTGGGATTTTGCCATTATATTCACAGAAAATGGTCATGACATCATGTAGATTGAACTAATTTGTCCAGTGAGGAGTTCCTCATGGGTCTTGAAGATGCATGGTTCCCCAGGCCATTGAGCTCCTGAAGGTTGTGTGTATCGCTACTGGGCTGAGGCATGTGCTAGCTGCTAAATACATCCAGAATTCTAAATCAGGATGTGTTCTTACTGGTTCAGATAACTTAGCTTCACTACCAGATGCAGGATAGCTATATGTCTGGGGAGTAGGGGAGCAACAAGCATGAGCAAATGGCAACCCAAGCTGCTTTCCTTAGAAGTGCATTGTTTCTGAAGTGAAATGTCACTTCTGTCTGTACTGATTGTCCAGATTCTAGCAAGGTGACTGGCAGACTACAGTCACCTAGGAAGAAGTCAGAAGCTCATGAAAGATGAAATTTAGAAAAGCAGGATTTATCCTTCCCTTGGGCAAGGCCACAGAATAACGTGCTTTTCTCTCTGCATTACTTAACAGGATCAACCAAGGTCTCATGTACCTGAGAATGTAATTTAACAATGGTTGGGGGGATGGGGGGCTTATCTTGGGGCTGGAATGAGGATAGCATGTACAGGAATATCACCCAAAACAACATCTGGGTGCCTAAGCCAGTGCCGATTCTGAGGTCAGCATCAGGAATTCTTTTGGACTGTGGGGCTGGCCAGCTGCCAGCCTACTCTGCACTGGGCCAGGGCCCCAGGGTCACTGACCCCTCCCCGGATGCTACCACACCATCAAATCTCAGGAATCCTTGGAGAAAGAGAGAAAATGGGAAGGAAGACATAAATTTCAATCCAAAGCCAATCTGACAGGTACAGAAAGAGGGGACATGTGACAGAGAACCTTTATTAATGTGACTTTTCTAACCAAAAAAAAAAAAAATGTCTTGGGGTAGGAAGCAGATTGATCAAGATGGTGATTTAAGATGCTTCATGGTGCTTTTCCCACACAGTATTTTGGAACAACTAGCAAAAACTGGCAAAGCCATCTTTCTCAGAACCCTGAAAAACAGCTAAAGGGTCACAGTAACTGGGCAAGTGCTAAATCAAGAAAACATAGCTTTAAAAAATGGTAGGAGAAGCTCATGGCACCCTTGCTGTCCCCTTCCCTACCCACTCCTTGGAATGGGGTAGAGTCAGCTGCACTCCCAGTATGGATCCCTGGCCCTGTTCTGGAGGAAGCAGAGTAAACCCCTATGTGCATACTGCAGTACCTGTATGTCATTACCAATTTATCAAGTGGCAGACTGAAACACTGAAACAGGAAACTTGTCTCTGTCTCACCTTCACAGAACTTATCCTTCAAGCAGAAGCAGCTTGCTGACAGCTAAAGCAGTATAAGAAATAATTAAGTCAAAGTGGCCTGGGGCAAATGATTACCTGCTTTAAACCATAAAAGTCTATTTTATAAGGAGTAGAGGGGGACATTTGCATTCCTGGAAACAGGGGAACTCCTAAGGCCACCAGCAAGAACAACCCAAGGAAAAGATGCAGGCTCAGAAAAGATGGGGAGGTCCCTGCATTTCACATTCGCCATGGGCTAATCTCATTGATAGCAAGGCTTAAATTCTGAAGGAGCACACCAGCCAACACAGAGCCAATTTGCTAAGACTGTGAAAGGTGTTTTTCTGCATTAGTTTGTTTTTTGTTAGCTCATGGCACCCAAGGAGATCTCTGTCATAAAACTATTTGGATACAATCTTAAGGAATAGACAGCTGAGGGACTAAATCCCAGAGTTAACATTTTAAAATATTAAAATATATGGTGTGCAACAAAAGATTATAAGACACTCCAAGAAACAAGAAATGATGTCCCTCCCACAGCAACAAGATAAAAATCCAGAAACCATCAATGAAGAAGACCAAACTTCGGACATAACTTTAAAAAAGACTTGGAAAACTACTTTTTAAAAAGGATCCTTAATATGATCAAAGAGATAAAGGAAAACATGGAGAAAGAATTGAAAGATGTCAGGAAAACAACAAATGAACAAAATGAGAATTTCAATAAAGACAAAATTTAAAAAGGAACCAAACAAATATTGGAATTGAAGACTACAATAACTGAAATGAAAAATTATCTAGAGGGTTTCAACAGCAGTTTGAATCTGGTAGGAGATGCAATCAGTGAACACACAGACAAGACAATGAAAATGTCTTATCGAAGAATTTATAAAAAGCAAACAAAACCTTGTTGGTCACCATGGAGCATGCCAATATATATAGAGAATGGGATTCCCAGAAGGAGAAGGAAAAGAGAAAGGAGCAGAAGGAATATTCAAAGAGATAATGGTGACAAACTTCCCAAATTTAAGAAAAGACATGAATATGCACTTTCAAGAAGCCCAAGGAATCCCAAGTAGGAAAACCCAAACAGAACAATGCCTAGACATATAATACTCAAACTAACAAATACCAAGGACAAAGAGAGAGAGTTCTGAAAGCTGCAAAGAAAAGCAATATGTTATGTATGAGAGCATTCCAATAAGGTTAAGTGTCAATTTCTCATCAGAAAAAAAAAAATGGAGGCAAGAGGTGTGGGAAGAAATATATAAAGTTCTGAAAGAAAATGTCAACCAAGAATTTTAAATTTAGACTGTCTTTCAAACATGAGGGAGAAATTATTACTTTCCCACATAAAAAAAGCTAAATAAAAGTTACCTCTAGACCTGTCCTATAAGCAATACTGAAGGGAGTCCCTCAGACTGAAAGGAAAGGGTACTAGGTAGTGGATTGAAGTAGCATAAAGAAATAAATATCTCTGGTAAAGGTAACCACATGGGTAATTATAAAGGCCAGTACAAGTGTTTCATATTTTTTGGTGTCTATGACACTTTTTACTTCTTTAAAATTTCTGTAATGCAAATGCATAAAATTTATTAACTTATGGTTTTGAGGTTAAGAGAAAGTCCAAATCAAGGTGCCATCAAGACGATTTCTTCTCAAAGACTGACATTGTGGGGCTGGTGGTTAGTGATCTTTGACCCTTGGCTCCTCTGTTACATGGCAATACATATGGTGTCCTCTCCCAGCCTCTCTGTTCTCTTCCAGATTCTGTTGAATTTCAGTTTCTTTCTTCCCATGGCTTTTTCTGTCTGAATTTCATACTTCTTATAAGGGATTATAGTAGTAAGATTAAGACCATCATGATTGAGGCAGACCACAACTGAAGTAACCTGATTGAAAGATCCTGCATAAAATGGGATCATACTCACAGGGATAGATTAAGTTTAAGAACATATGTTTTTTTCTGCAGTACATACAGCTCCAAACCACTACAAATGGCTAATGTTTAAAAAACAAGAAATTAAGTTTTGACTGTTGGAGTGGATGTGGAGAATAGGAACACTCATTCACTGCTGGTGGGAATATAAAACGGTGCAGCTTCTGTGGAAAATGGTTTAGTGTTTCCTCGGATACTTAAATATAGAATTACCATACAACTTGGCAATCCCTCTTCTAGGTATATACTTAAAATAATTAAAGGTAGGGACTTGAACTCATATTTGCACACTGATATTCATAGTGTCATTATTCATAGTTGCAAAAATAAGGAAGCAACCCAAGTGTCCAACAACAGATGAATGGATAAACAAAATGTGAATGCATACAATGAAATATTATTCAGCCATAAATAGGAATGAAGTTCTGATATATGTGACAACATAGATAGACCTTGAAGACATCAGGCTGAGTGAAAATGATAGACACAATGGGACAAATACTGTCTGAGCTCACTGATATGAAATAATTAGAATAAGCAAATTCAGAGCATCAGAAACTAGAATACAGGATACCAGGGACAAGGTCGGGGGTAGGGAATAGGAAGTTAATGGTTAATTGGTACAGAGTTTCTGTTTGGGGTGAATGGAAATTTTTAGTAATGAATGGTGATGATGGTAGCACAACATTGTGAATGTAATTAACACCACTGAAACATATATTTGAATGTGGTTAAAAGGGAAAATTTTAGGTTGAAAATATTAGGAGAATGAAAAAGAAAAAAACCCATAGGACTGTACAACACAAACAGTGGACCCCAATGTAAACTATGGAGAAAGTTAATAGTATAATTATAATAATACTATTTCAACAATTGTAAAAAACATTCCATACTAACACAAACTGTGAGTAATAGGGAAATCTGTGCATGTGAGGGGTGCGTATACGGGAAACGGGAACTCTGAATTTCCTGGATGATTTTTCTGTAAACCTATAAACTTCTTTAATTTAAAAAAAATGTCTAAGGGTGAGAAGCAGACATTTCAGATATTTTAAATATTCCCAGATGGTTCCAGCAACATTTGGGAACACTCACTGCCTTGGATCTTTTCCCAGACCCTCTTGGTGCTTGGTAGTCAAAAGAATACAAGGGACGATCCTGTGCTTGATATTTGACTCTCAAAATGTGGCTCCAAATGAGGAAGGAGGAAGTGTGGTGGTTCAAGGGAGAAGAATTTAAGAGTGCCTCTCAAGTCCTACCACAGTGCCAACTCTTGGCTGTGGTTATAACAACTTTGGAGGAATACATTTGGATTAAAAAACATCTTTCCATGGTGTAAAAATAACATTTGATAATGATTTCTCCCTGTGTTCATTAAATAAATAATTACTAGCACTAAATTCTGTTTCTAGGACTTGATTCTGGTCCTAATGTCAATAGTTGAACACACACTTCATATTCATTAGGCCATTGGCATAGGTTGGTGGGCAGCAGCCTGCAATTTTTCTGAAGTCTCTTACAAGATATATTTAGGGAAGTGAAAGGAACTGTGACTTCCCTACACAAGCACTTAGCAGCATCTCTTCTCTCTCCTATACAAGGTTGGGGTACTTTTGTACAATATGTCCCTAGCATTTGTCCCTCCTAAGAGTTTGGGACTCTTAAAACAGTGAGTCAGAGCTTGACCTTAAATACAGTTTAATTCCACAAGACAATTTTTAGTTATATACACAGAAAGGCAGATCTTCCCATAAAAATTCCTTTATGTGTAATTTGCAACCATGTCCACTGTGATCTGTTAAGCAGATGCCTCTGTGTTCCATGAACTTTGCTCACACAGGATGAACCTGAAGTTCTGTTGCAACTATTTAGTTCATTCTTTAAATGCTCTACTGCACTTTGGATCATCCAATGCAGTTGATGGTTTCACAAGACTGAACAGGAATCTACCAATAGCACCTTGCCCCTAAAGTGAGATCTTAGTTGAGGGTATTGCAGAAAGAGTTGGAAAAAGACCACTCTCTCCCTTGCATTTTGTGCAGCTAAAGGGCATCTACATTTGCTGTTGATACTCTCATGAACATTAAACTCACTTGCAGAATTTATTCTCCATTCTGCATTAGGAGAGTTATACAACTTGAATCTTTAATGGACTTAATTAGCAGATAACATGGCATTTCCCCACCCTGTGCTAAGTACAAGGCAAAACAATAAAGACACATAAGAGGCATCTCTGCCCTTGAGGATTTTATAATCTAGCTGTAGAGTTGAGAGGGTTACAAAAACTACTATAACGTATGACATGTGTACTTAAGAAATTGTTCAAGTCAGGGCTCATTTATTTGTAAGGAAGAGAAATATACTCAAAATTGCTCAAGTTATGATGCAGAACGTTTTTGCAGAAAGTCCAAGGAAATTTAAACCATAGGCTTCCAGGAAGGGCACATGGAGAGAGCAGGAAATTCTTGCTTTGTCTCCTGTTCTATCATCTTGCCTGATTCATTTATTCTCTCTGGCCAGGCTTCCTCTAAATCTCTGCTCTAAGAACCGCTATATTCACAGGCAAAGTTTCTAGAAGATACCATACATAGGCTAATTTGAATAATTTCATACTCAAATATTCTTAAGGGGTAGATATTTATATTTTGTAAAAAGTCTTATATATGCAATATCACCCATATTTGTGTTTTACATGAGGTTTTACTATCTTATACAGTCCCATGTTATAGTTTTTAGTTTTTCTTCTAGTAATATACATGACCTTAGACTTTCCCTTACAACCACTGTCATACCCATACAATAGCACCGCTAATTACAAACACCATGATATGCTTTCACAATTTCTATTCATTTCAAAGATTTACAAACAATCTTATTGATAATTCTGCACAGATTAACCCTCAGCTTTCCATTCTCCACCCTCCTTCTATTTTCTGGTGACCTATATTCTAATTATTAATTCCATGAATTTACACAATATATTTAGTTGATAATAAATAGCACACTCATACTGTATTTGTCCTTTTGTGTTTGACCTGCTTCACTCAACATAATATCCTCCAGGTTCATCCATGTTGTCATGTGCTTCACGACTTCATTTTTTCTTACAGCTGCATAATATTCTATCATGTGTATATGCCACAATTTGTTTACCCTTTCATCAGTTGATGGACACCTGGGTTGTTTCCAACTTTTGGCAATTGTGAATAATACCACTATGAATATCAGTGTGCAGATATCTGTTCATGTCTCTATTCTCAGTTCATCAGGGTACAAGGTATTGCTGGATCACATGGCAAGTCTATATTCAACTTCCTTAGGAACTGCCAAACAGTCCTCCACAGTGGCTGTACCATTCTACATTCCCACCAACAGTGAATAAGTGTACCTATCTCTTCCTATTCTCTCCAACATTTACAGTTTTCTGACTTTTTAATAGTGGCCAGTCTAATAGATGTGAAATGATATCTCATTTTAGTTTTGATTTGCCTTTCCCTAATCGCTAGTGATGTTGAACATTTTTTCAAGTGTTTGTTCACCATTTGTATTTCTTCTTTGGACAATCATCTTTTCAAGTCTTTTGCCCATTTTTTATTTGAGTGTTGTTGTTTTTTCATTGTTGAGTTGTATGATCTCTTTGTATATCATAGATATTAAACCCTTATTGGATATGTGATTGCCAAATATTTTCTCCCATTGAGTCAGCTGCCTTTTCACCCTTTTGACAAAGTCCTTTGAGGTGCAAGTGTTTAATTTTGAGCAGGTTCCATTTATCTATTTTTTTGTTGTTGCTCATGTTTTGGATGTAAGGTTTAAGAAACTACCACCTCCCAAAAGATCTTGAAGATGTTTTCCTACATTTTCTTCTAGGAGTTTTATGGTTGTTGCTTTTATATTTAGGTCCTTAATCCATTTTGAGTTAAATTTTCTATAAAGTGTTAGATAGGGGTCCTCTTTCTTTCTTTTGGATATGACTATCCAGTTCTCCCAGCACCATTTGTTGAAGAGACTCTTCTGACCCAGCTGGGTGACTTGACTGCCTTGTCAAAAACCACTTGACTGTAGATATCAAGTCTATTTCTGAGTTCTCAATTTAGTTCCATTGGTCAATGTCTTTCTTTATGCCAGTACAATGCTGTTTTTACCATTGTAGCTAAGTAATATGCTTTAAAGCCAGGAAGTGAGAGTCCTCCAACTTTGTTCTTTTTTTTAAGATCTTTTTGGCTATTTGGGGCCACTTACCCTTACAAATAAATTTGAAAATTGGTTTTTCCACTTCTGCAAAAAGGTTGTTAGGATTTTTATTGAGATTGCATTGAACCTGTAAATCAGTTTGGGTATATTTGACATCTTAACGATATTTAGTCTTCCATTCCATGAATGTGGAATGTCCTTCCATTTATCTAAGTCTTCTTCATTTTTTTAGCAATGTTTTGTAGTTTTCTGAATACAGGTCCTTTATGTCCTTGGTTAAGTTTATTCCTAAGTATTTGATTGCTTTAGTTGCTATTATAAATGAAATTTTTTTTTCTGATTTCCTCCTCAGATTGCACGAGTAGTGTATAGAAAGGCTATTAATTTTTGCGTACTAATCTTGTATCCTGCCACTTTTCTGAACTCATCAATTAGTTCCAGTAACTTGGCTGTTGATTTTTCAGGAGATTCTAAATATAGAATCATATCATTAGCAAATAGTGAAAGCTTTGCTTCTTCCTTTCCTATTTGTGGGGCCTTTTATTTCTTTATCTAGCCTAATCGCTCTAGCTAGAAACTCTAGCACAATATTGAATAACACTGGTGACAGTGGGCATCCTTGTCTTTCTTGTTCCTGATCTTAGTGGGAAAGCTTTCAGTCTTTCACCATTGAGTACAATACTAGCTGTAGGTTTTGCACAAATGTACTTTACCATATTGAGAAAGCTTCTTTCGATTCCTATCTGTTAGAGTGTTTTAATCAAGAAAGGGTGCTATATTTTGTCAAATGACTTTTCTGCATCAATTCAGGACATCATGTGATTTTTCTTCTTCAATTTATCAATGAGCTTTATTACACTAATTGATTTTCTTGAGTTGAACCACCCTTATATATCTGGGATAAAACATAAGTTGATTGTGGTGTATAATTCTTTTAATGTGCTTTTGGATTCTGTTTGCAGGTATTTTGGTGAGGACTTTTAAATCTATATCCATTAGAGATATTCATCTGTAATTTTCTTTTTTCATAGTATCTTTATCTGGTTTTGGTATTAGGGTGATTTTGGCTTCATAGAATGAGTTTGGTAGCATTCTTTCCTCTTCAATTTTTTAGAAGAACTTGAGCAAGATTGGTATTAGATCGTCTTTGAATGATTGGTAAAATTCACCTGTGAAGCCATCTGGTCCCAGGCTTTTCATCTTTGGGAGGTTTTTGATGACTCTTTCAATCTCTTCACTTGTGATTGGTTTGTTCAGGTCCTCTAATTCTTCTCAGGTCAGTGTAGGTGGTTTGTGTGTTCCTAGGAATCCGTGAAGAGGCGGGAATAAAATATTCTCTCCTCTATATTGTCTAGTTTTTTGGCATACAGTTGTTCATAGCATCCTCTTATGATCTCTCTTATTTCTGTGAGGTCAGTGGTAATGTCTCCCCTCTCATTTCTGATTTATTTGCATCGACCCTCTTTTTCCTTTTTCATTCTAGCTAAGGGTTTGTTGATTTTGTTGATCACCTTAAAGAACCAACTTTTGGTTTTGTTGATTTTCTCTATTATTTTTTGTTCTTGATTTCATTTATTTCTGCTCTGATCTTTACTATGTGTTTCTTTTGGCTTGGTTTGAGATGAGTTTGCTCTTCTTTTCCTAGTTCCTCTAGGTGTGCAGGTAGATCTTCAATTTTAGCTCTTTCTTCTTTTTTTAATATAAGCATTGAGGGCTAAAAGTTTCCCTCTCAGCACTGCCTTTGCAGTATCCCATAGGTTTTGATATGTTGTGTTCTCATTTTCATTCATCTCAGGATATTTGCTGAATTCATTTGCAATTTCTTCTTTGACCCGCTGATTATATGAGTGCGTTGTTTAATCTCCATATATTTATGAATTTTCCCTTTTCCCATCCATTATTGATTTCCAGCTTCATTCTGTTATGATCAGAGAAAGTGTTTTGTATAATTTCAATCTTTTTAAATGTATTGAGATTTGTCTTTTGACACAACATATGGTCTGTCTTGAAGAAGGATCCATAAGCACTTGAAAAGAAAGTATAACTTGCTGTTTTGGGAAGCAATGCTCTATAGATGTCTATTAGGTCTAGTTCATTTATCATATTATTCTAGTTCTCTGTTTCTTTATTATCCTCTGTCCAGATGTTCTATCCAATACTGAGAGTGGTGTATTGAAGTCTCCAACTATTATTGTAGATATATCTATTTCTCCCTTCAGTTTTTGCCAGTGTGTGCCTCATGTATCTTGGGGCACTCAGGTTAGGTGCATAAATATTTAGTATAGTTATTTCTTCTTGATGAATTGCCCCTTTTATTAATATATAATGACCTTCTTAATCTCTTATAACAGTTGTGTGTTTGAAATCTATTTTTTCCAATATTATTATTGCTACTACAACTCTTTTTTGGTTACTAATTGCATGGAATACCTTTTTCCAACCTTTCACTTTTAACCTGGTTATGTCCTTAAATCTGAGGTGGGTCTCTTGTAGACAACATATAGATGGCTCATATTTTTTTTATCCATTCTATCAGTCATTCTATTATCCATTGGGGAGTTTAATCCATTATCATTCAATGTTATTACTGTAAAAGCATTACTTACTTCATCCATTTTGTCCTTCAGTTCTCTTTTGTCATATCATTCTACTGTCTGTCTTCTTACCCTTTAGTTTTCCCTTCCTAATAATCTTCATTTCTAAACTCTTCTCCAAATCTCTCGCCCTTGTTTTTTCCTTACAGGCTGCAGCACTCCCTTTATTATCTCTTATAATTCTGGTCTTTTAGTAACATATTCTATCAGTTTTTGTGTGTGAAGACTATAAACACACCCTTATTTTAGAAGGATAGTTTTGTCAGGTACAGAATTCTTGGCTGGCAGTTTTTCTTTTTCAGTACCTTAAATACATCATAACACTTTCTTCTTACCTCCATGTTTTCTGATGAAGGGTGGTACTTAATCTTATTGAGTTTCCCTTGTATGTGATGCTTTACTTTTCTCTTGCTGCTTTCAGAATCCTCTCTTTATCTCTTATATATGTCATTCTGAATAGTAGTTCTCTTGGGGCAGGTTTATTTGGATTTATTCTGTTTGGGGTGCATTGTCCTTCTTGGATATTGATATTTATGTCTTTCACAAGGGTTGGGAAGTTTTCAGTCATTATTTCCTCAAATATTCTTTCTGCCCCTTTTCCATTCTCTTCTCCTTCTGAGACACTGATAATGCAGATGTTTGTGTGTTTCACATTGTCATTCAATTCAATTGTCATTCAATTTATTTTTCCATTCTCTTTTCTTTCTCTTCTCCTGTCTTTTCTAGTTCAGATTTTCTGTCTTCGAAATTACTAATTTTGTCTTCAAGCAATTCAAATCTGTTCTTATGTGCCTCTAATGTATTTTTAATCTCATCCATCATGTCTTTCGTTCCCATAAGGTCTGTTACTCTTCTTTGCAGCCTTCCAAATTGTTCTTTATGCTCACCCAGTGTCTTCTTAATATCTTTATTTTAGTCATATTTTCTTTAAATTCTTTGAAGTGGTTTAGGAGAGTTCTGTGATTGTCACTGATTGTCTGATTGTCTTAAATACTGTATCTCGTCAGGATATTTGGTTAGTTCCTTTGGCTGGGCCATCTTTTCTTGTTTCCTAGTATGGCTTGTAATTTTTTGCTGATACCTAGGCATCTGAATTGGTGAATTTTCTCTCATAGCCAGTTTCTTTCTCTTTCCTATTTTTTTTTTTTCTGCCACAGCTCTTCTTTGATATTTGGTTCAACTTATTCTAAGTCTTTAAAATTACCTGGCTTAAGTTATCACAATTGGGCCAGGGATTCACCAGTGGGGCACAGATTTTCTCTCGGAGGTAAGGAGACAGAGAGAACCAAGAATAATTTTTGTCCATGCAATTTCCAGACAGGCGAGCAGATGGCACTCATCAGTATACCTTTCCACAGAGGTGTTTCAGTCTCGGCTTTCCTGTGTTCCTGTGTTGAATCTCCAGGGCAGAGATTCGAAGCAGGCTCTGCTGGATGAATTCACTGAAGAAAAGTACCCCCCCCAACTCCCCCTACCTTTTCCCTTTAAATAGCTTATAGGGAGGAAGATGTCTTTTCCCCCTCTCAGTCAGCAGCTGCAGTGAGCCAATAGTTTTACCCCAGCTTAATATCTTGGGGCTCAGGGAGGGGAGCACTTCCCAGCCACCATGGCGGCTTGGTAACTCATGTGTATTGTTTTAGTATCTTCATCTCTCTGTCCCTTACCCTCCTGGGAGTTATATAGCACTGTCCTGGTCTGCTGACCCCAAAGCAGTTCCCTTGGATAGCTTTTGGCTCTTTCTGCATTGTTTTTGTGAGAGCATTGAGTTCTGACTGTTAGTCCAATGCCATCTTCCCACAGTCCTCTCAAGCTTCCCTTTTTGAGTCTGGTTCAATCTTCACCAGAACAGTTCCACCAAAAGAGCTAAAATGGTTAAAATTAATAAAACCTAATACTACCAGTGGCTGTGGAGCAACTGGAACACTCATACAGAACTGATGGGAATAAAAATTTGTACAAACAAATTGTAAACTGTTAAAGCTGGCATAAGCATGCCCTCAGGTCCAGAAATGGACTTCTAGGTATATACCCAACAGAAATGCAGACACATTTTGCTACAAGATGTAAAAAAGCATATTAATATCAGCACTCATCATAATAGCCCAAATGTTCATTAATAAAATGAATAAGTAAATTGCAGCATATTCAAAGTGTGTTACTAGATAACATGGATAGAGATCACAAATATAATGTTAAGTGAAAGAAACCATTCACCAGAGCACACACTGTATGATTCCATTTATAGAAAGTCAAAAACTGGCAAAAGTAGTCTACTGACTGCCTGAGACCATCTTGCTGAGACCATCACATGTAGGGTCCCTGGGAGATATTCCAGCTCAGCCCAGACTTCCGGTTATTTCTGTCTCTCTCAAGGAACCAGACATGTGAGTGAAGCTATATTCCTCCTTCCAGACCATCCCATCTGCCAGCTGAATACCACTGTGTGTGATGTTTAATTCATATGTAATTAAAAAGTCTAGTTTCTAAAGAGCTAGAAAAATGATGACTACCATTTCCTGGGGGGGGGGAACTTAATATAGTGAAATTACACAATACAGACAATCCATTATCTATCAGTCCTACAGGTTATATCCTCACAAATGCCCTCCCATATATATTCTTCTTTTCATTTTTGCTACCACCACCCAGTTAAGGTACTCAGGCTTTCTCATATAGCCTCTGCAGTGAACTTCAAACTCATCTTTCCAACATTGGCCCCTCTCCTTGACATCACATGTTTCACAGAGTTGCCATATTTATCTTCCTAAAACATGGAGTCAATCGCATTACATCTTGCTCAAAACTTTCAACTCAGCATTCAAGGTTTTCCACATGATAGTACCAGGTTTCTTTTCTACCTTTACTATTAGTTTTTTCCTGTTTGTACCATAGTTTTCCATCTAAAAAGGATGATTTGCTGCTTCCCCGAACATGTTCCAAATTACTTATCATTCCATTCCTTCTGCCTCAAATATCTTTTATTTAGCTCTACAATTAAATTCTAATCTACCATTAAAGAGCATTCAAACCACAGCTCATCAACTAAGCCTTGGCTAATCCTTTTTCTCTCCTTTTTCTTCTGTTAACATGTCTCCCTCCCTCCTTCTTTCCCTTCCTCTCTTTCATCTTTCTCTTCCTTCCATGACTCTCCCTCCTTCCCTTGAAAACCTCATAGCAATGGATGTCAACCTCCATCATGCTACTCACCTCATTCCAACCATCTATCAGAATCGTTTATAATTTTCTCCATCTCCTGAAGAGAATGCAAACCCTGGAGGGGCAGAACTGTGTCTACTCCTTATGGGGCCATCACAGCTTAATGTAATACTTTGCTCCTTGTTTAATAAATATTTGTTGAATAGCACCAAAAGTGAGAGCTGCTGGCTGGTCAAAAAGGCAGTGTCTTTTCAGGAGTTGGTATATCAAAAAAATTTCTGTGGGTCTAATCCATTTTGAAAACTATTTGCATTTCAAGTGATGAGAAATCACTTCTATTTTTATAAAGCTCTAAGAAAAGACATTTTACTGCTTCTTTGGGTAACATATCCCAGTATGCAATAAGCACTAATGTCATGATAATCTAACTTTTCTATACCCTAAATCCCTTATATTGCAGACTAAACTATTTTTCTTGGATTTTTCTAAGTGGAAATAAAGATATAATAGAGTGGTCACTTGGAATTTTCTTCCAATTTCCCCTTTGCTTTAATTGTTCCTTCCTCCAACTATACCATTAATGCAAGTGTATAATAATATCACCACATGACTTCACTTACTGGACCAAAGTGACTGGCCCAAAAGGTCATTCCTGACCCAAGATGGGTCAATTAAGCTCTTCCCTGGGATTGTCTCTTTCTTGAAATCATAAAAGAAGCTTGAGGTCAGCCTCTTTACGTGGCTGAGGCTATGTGATATAAATTTCAGAAGCTGTTAGCTGCAAGGTTCACAGTTATAGGGAGAGGGCAAAACTGGGAGGAGAGATACAGAAGCACGCATATAAGATCTCAAGAGAGAATCCAGATGGAATCCATGAGCCTCATTCCAGTTATCCTGAGACCTATCTGCAGCCCTGAATGTCTGAGGTTTGCTTATTGAACTCTTCTTCGGATTCCATGAGCCATAAAGGTAGATTGCTTCCATTAGCTGGTTCTTTCATGGGTTTCTGTCACTTGCAACCAAAAACTTTAACAAAGCCGTTCTCCATGACATATATTGATTAGCAAGTGTTTACTGTTTACTTTTTTATATCATAATAGACATAAATATTATAAAAACTACACCAGGCTTTTTTAATCTTATTTTTTCCAAGATAAATTAACTCAGCCTCTTTTACTCTTAAAGAGATAAGGAGTTTTCCATATCCTTACTCATGACTACTAACCCTTACCTGGTCACCTTTGTGTTCTCTTTAGTTCCCTAGAGCTGAGAAGCAGTGTCAGGATGCATCTGAAGCCTACCTTACAAACCAGAAGAATTGTTGCCCGTACTCCACATTTTCTAGGCCCACCTGTGTATTGTATCCCCACCTCAGATGCTGCTTTACCTCTTCATTTCATATCACTTTGGGGTCCTCTCTGGACTTAGGTGCTTCTCTTTAGTTGAGAGCTCTTAGTCATCCCTCCCTCCCCTTTCTTTCTCACTTTTTGGCTTGGAACAAAATAATGCAAGCCTGATCTATAAAAGATGCATTTCTTAGATTCAGCCACTGCCAATAAGGGTTTTTCCTGACATCCAACATATTTAAACAGAAAGAAAAGAAAGGGGAAAAATGAAAAACAAACTGCCAGATGCAGAAAGAGCCATACTGAATGGGCTTTAAGAAGGAAGCCAACTATCAGCAATTACTCATAACAATGATGTGGAAGAAAGAATTGAATCATGACCTGTAGGCTCCTGGGGTTCTATAGGGTTCTATTTTTCTCAGCTGTTATGTTTGGAGAAAAAGAACTTGATTGGTGATGCCAGGTGTTTAAAATAAAAAATGCATTCCATGATAATCTTCTATACCAGGGGCCAGGGATTGGCAAACTTTTTCTGTGAAGGACCAGACAGTAAATATTTTAGGTTTCATGGCATATGATTTCCAAAGTAATAATTTAACTCTGCCATTGTAATGTGAAATCAGCTAAAACAATACATAAAAGGATGGGCATGGCTGAATTCCAATAAAACTTTACTTACAAAAACAGTCAGGGGGCTTTATTTGGCCTGTGGGCTACAGTTTGCCAACCCCTGTGTATACATAGTCAATACCATATATAACAGTTTTCTTCACCACACAGAATGATGGCTAAAATGATTGATGACAGTAAGTTTTCGTTAAATCCAGGGAGATTGTTTATCTCCTTTGATATTAGTTTCACATACTTCTAATGAATACAACACACTGTGTGTATGTGTATCTATATCTATATATTCATCTAGAAGGGAGGTAGGCAGGTAGATGATCTGTAATAGTGATACAGGTAGATGGTAGGTAGGGAGGTAGATAGAGAGGTAGATGATAGGCAGATGTCTTGCTAAACTGAGTTAAAAAAGATTTCTGAGTTGTGACATCTTACTAGTCAAGAAGATTTTAATAGCAACACCCAAATCACCTCCATATCTCTGTATCTAGCCCCTAGGTGAGGGCCTGCTCTGTAAGGGTATCTGTACCTATGAAAATGAATTTATTCATGGCCTCCAGTTCCTCACCTTCGCCTTACTTTTCTTTTTTTTTTTTTTTTTTTTTTTTTTTTGGGTAAAAATAAAA